>CAAKHD010004268.1:66266-86677 GCA_901007705.1 Fistularia tabacaria
AAAAAACCACGGAAGAATAAAGAAAATAAATTAAAAATTGAAAATTAATGTAAAAAATATGTGTACATAAATTATAATAAAATGTATTCTAATGTAAAATAAAAAAAAATAATATACTTTAATCATATATATATATATATATATATATATATGATTAAAATATTGTGTATTGTGATTGTGTATATTGTGTATATATGTGTGTATATATTATATGTAGGTATTGGTCTGTGTATGTATATACAGTATGTATGTATATGTGTGTGGGCATGTATGCATTTATATATGTGTGTATATGTCTTTCCTAACTGTTTTTTTTTTTTTTTTTTTTTTTTTTTTTTTTTTTTTTTTTTGTTGAAACCCCCAATTTCCCCTTATGGGGATTAATAAATTTTTTTTTTTTTTTTTTTTTTTTTGTTTTTTTTTTTTTTTTTTTTTTTTTTTTTTTTTTTTTTTTTTTCTTTTTCTTTTCTATTGTTGCTGCAACACCCGAATTTCCCCTATGGGGATCAATAAAGTATTATCTTATCTTATCTTATCTTATCTTATCTTATATTTAATATATATATTAATATCCAGTCTTACCTAAAAAACCTTGGGGTTTCCCAGTGGGAGACAGAATGTGGCACCTGCTCGGCATGCTGTCATCGCAACCCCAACCAAGATAAGCAGTGGGACAATGATGACGATGATAATTTAAATCACAGTTGCAGATGATACAGTTTTAGTACATTTTTATACAGGAACCATGATATGCTTCCAAACCTGGTTTTGATTTTTTTTAATAAATAAACATTTTAACAGATAACCGTGATTGTTTTTCCTTCAAAATAAAAGATTTGACTTTGTACATAAACTCACGAACTAATTAAATGTAAAGGTCAATGCACATTAAAATCTCTAATAGAAATCTACAGATCTTGTCCTATACAATCATATGTACATTATTTGTCACGCACTTAGAATCATTTGAATATCAGGAAGAATATTCTTTGAAAGCAATTTCAAATAGTGTTGCCTTCTTAAAATAATTGCCATATAAGCCATTTTTTTAACTTTTTCTGAGAAACACATACAATTAAGCCACGTGTTGAATAAGGAGTTGATTAAGGCAATAAAAATGAAAAAAATTGTCAAAAATGCAATTATTTTAAGAAGGTGACAGGTTAACTCGAAAAGCACGGCATTTGCAGTAGATATTGTAAAAAAATGGTTGGTTGAAGTGATCACACCAATCCACTATTTCCAGAATTTTATTTTATATTGAACTTGTTATTGTGAGTTACTTGAATACTGAAAAATACTTTCATACTGAAAAAATTTTAGGACCAGGAAAAAATGGTCTCATATCATCCAAGTAAACAGCAAAAATAGGCAAAACGATAACAGTAAAACTATTTATCAAACATAATAACTAATTTATTACAACGGCAATGTTTTTCTATTACAATAAGTTAAAATAGGATAAGATAAAATTATGTTATAATATCAATATCAATCAAAATTGATTTGACAGTGTAAGGAAACATAAGGATTATTTGCAAAGAAACATTCAAAGTTTTCAAGTAATCCAATTTGAAATAATGTTCAGTCTCTTCTTAACTTTCTTAATTGAATTCATATGAATGATGCGACCTGTGGCGACTGGTAAGTACTTTGCCCTCATGTTTCAAATACTTGAAATTAACCGTCCCAAGTTGCTGCAGCTACGGGCAATGTGTAAATCTCCTGATTTGCAAAGATTTCACTAATCTAGTACTGACAGCACACGGATTAGACCAGACTCATCAGAAAAAACAAGAAAAGACAGCTTGGGAATCTGATGCTGTGTCAGTGTCTGCGTCCTTACGTCAGCGTCTGTCTTCATGCAGATCTAATTCCAGCTAAATGTGTGTTTGTACAGAGTGTTATGACAATATCGGATGCAACTCGACTCCTTGTGCTTGGCGTAAACAAGTTTGTCATGGTTACTGTTTGTTGTTATTTTCCACGCTGCACGATATAATGTGCCGTATGGGTGTAAAACCTCGGGGCCAAACCCGATGTTAAATATCGCTCAACAATCTTAACAAACAAAGAAATAGAATATGACAATCAAGCCATTAAAAATGTAGGCATTATAAATAAGGACGTAATATTGGGTAGTATTTATTCATTTATTCTGAAAGGAAAGGTGGACAAGAGTGTGGTGAGACCAGCGATGCTGTATGGTCTAGAAACTGTGACAATGATGAAAAGACAGGAGGCAGAGCTGGAGGTTGCAGAGAGGAAGATGTTGAGGTTCTCTTTGGGAGTGACGAGAATGGATAGGATCGGAAATGAGTCCATCAGAGGGACAGCACATGCTAGATGTTTTGGAGAGAAGGTCAGAGAAGCCAGACTGAGATGGTTCAGTCATGTACAGAGGGGGGATAGTGAATATATTGGTAGACGGCCAGGCAGGAGGTCTAGAGGAAAACCGAAGAGAAGATTTATGGATGTAGTGAGAGAGGATATAAAGTTAGTTGGTGTGAGAGAGGAGGATACAGAGAATAGGGTCAGATGGAAAGGGTTGATTCACTGTGTGTGTCCCTGAAGGGGAAGGCCGGAAGGATAAGAAGAAGAAAAAGAAGAAGAAGAAGAAGAAGAAGAAGAAGATTTATCTATTTATCTATTTATTTGTTTCAAGCTTTTACCACTTTGTCACTTTTATTGTTTTGATTTATTTTTAATTTGAAATCTGTATTTTGTGTAATTGAATAGGTCTGTACAAGTCCTCCAGTGTTGAGTAAGGTGCCTTAAATAAAATATATCATAATTATTATCAGTGATAATTCAAAGCAGTTGGCGGGGAAAGAATAAACTGCAAAATAATAGGTGGCCGAAAATTGCTCCAAAAAGAGGGATCACACTTTTCAATAAAAAAAGAAAAACGGGGGTTGGAGGGGAAATTCAATCTACTGCTGTTCAGAAAAATACAAAGCATGATGAGGTGGTCAAAACATTTAAAGGGGTCGATTCTTTACCCTAAAATAGAAATTACCGCCAGTATGAAAGCGGAGCCTTGAGGAACCCCGTCGTTTGAGTGACGGTGGTTTCAGATGACAGGCTGGTTTAAAATTAAAGGTTAAAATACTGCTTTCAGCATCAAAATAGAAAGTCTCGCATGTGTTATGTAATGAGAGGACATGTAACGAGATGTTTAATGAGGTGATATTCAGGTCATTATCTTGCAAAACGAGTCAAGAAACTTGATTTTTTTGATAATAACATTGAAAAGCGTCATCTGGATGTTGACAACTCCCTTGTGTCTCTCGAGAAACAAAGCAATTTTCCCTAACGAGGGTTTCGTTGTCAAACTACTGCAGGAAGATTGCTTCGAAATGATCATTAGTTTAGCGCCTATTTCCAATTTGGGATAGATGTTTCAATAAAACATAAATTAGTCTAATGGATAGAGGCTTACAGGCCGGATGGGGGGTCAATTAAATTCTAGAAACTGATTGAAAGAACAGTTGCTCCCAGAAATCCTGTTTTTTAAAGTCTGAATATAATGGTGAATTATGTAGGAAATTAAATTTAGTCAAATTAATTTCAGCAGAAATGCAAGATTGCAAATAAATGGTCACGTAAATGAATTAAAAAATTAATTGAATAAATAAACAATTCATCCGGAAGAGCTCATCAACAGCCCAGGGCTAACTGTGTCAACATTGTAATTTATTTTGGTGTGTTCTTTATGTTTTTCTGTTTTTGTTTTTTTATTTTTACATTTAAAATGTTTCATAAAACGGTTGCTCTGAGCCCTGCCCCTTCATTTCCATGCCATGATGTTTCAAAACAGCCTTAACAGTGTGAGCATTTATAAACAGAATATTGTAAATGCCAATGTGTCTGGAAGATGTGCCTTTACTGCGCAGAAAAGGTAAAAAGGAGGACACATTTTCCGAGAGAAATGTATCAAACTATCGTGTTTGATACTAGAATAAAAAAAGCCAGTGTGGGCTTACATGGAAAGCCTTGTATCGTGACAACTTTAAACGCGCCAAACCCAATGAGTCATGAGGACGAGAGCACTTGGATTAAGTTCTAACCCCCCCCAGGTGCGCTTTGCTGCCAAACACACAGCTTTCACAAAAAACACATCCTGACTGAGACAGTGTTTTCGGGCAGGTTTTGTTGACGAGTTTATAAAGCTAATGAAAGGATAATGAAAGACCGTCTTCTTCTATTCATGTCTGACAGCACAAATATGTAAGGGATTGACAGTGCAGTATTTGTCCTTCGAGGGAACTTCGCCTGGGTGGACTAATAGGCATAAATATGCTTTGCAGTTTGTCTCATATGAGAATGTGTTGCTAAAAAAGCAAGAAGAATTGCTATTTCTCTAAAAATCGCAATTTATAACACATATATTAACCCAGGGGCGCCGCCATTGTTTTGATAGTGCAATGCATGCTGGGTTGATGACGTACTGAGGTTGCCCGTGTTAACTTTGACTTTCCGCGAGTGTTAGCTTTCGCTATATCCAGTAATAATGCCACATTTTGCTGCTTCTGGATGTCATTTTCAGTCCAAGGCAAACGAGGGGACTGATGCTAGTCAACACAGCTTTCCAAGGTACAAGAAGAGAAGAAAGGAGTGTGAAATTGCTTGAGGACGTGCACAACCTCCGCAGGATCAATGGGTTTCAGCTAGGTTCTCGCCACCGATCACAGACTTTTTAATCTCCTCCCTCCCCCACTATATGCCAAGACCAACTGACATAAAAACAGTTTCTAACCCCAGGCTGTCACTCTGACAAACTGTAAATAGTCAGAGTATCAGGAAATAAAAAACAAATACCCACACAGTACTTTTCGTATGTACCCTGCACTTAATAGTTTCACCATTACACATTTTTGTACATATCTGTGTTTTTGTATATACTAGCTATTTCTTCCTTCTCATTTGTTTTCTAATTTTTCTTTCCTAACTTATTCCTTTCCCTCAACAGTGAGCAATGCCAACCAGGAAACAAATTCCTTGTTTAGTCAAACTTGGCGAATAAAATTGATTCTGATTCTGATTCTCTCCGGATGCATTTGATGCATTTAGCCAAGCTAAGCTGCTGAAAAAGCTCACGGTTGGTGCTACGAACACTAAAACCAAATGCTGTGCCAACAGTTTTCTTTTCCTCAGGAAATGAGTGAAGCCCACTACAGGAAACACCACAGCTCGGAGACGTTGGATGATCTCCTGACAGGATGTCAACAACCCGCTACTGCAGAAGTAGCATTTGATGATGGAAGACCGAGCACCAGCACGATCATGGAGGAGGCTGACAACGAGTCACCCGGTCAGTAAACACAGCGGTTTGTAAGCCTGCAGCGAACAGCCGTTGACCAAAAAATTGAGTTATTCATAACAGACACTCTGTTAGCATAGCAATACAGTTGCCGAATGCACACCAGCGACTTTGGCTGACTTCTGCCTCTTCGCATATTTTTTCGTCTTCAATTTGACTCTCATTTGGACTTCTGTCTCACATCTCTCTCGGGTTCAAATGGGAAGGGTTAAGTAGGAGCGTGTTTTTGCACTGGATGGTAAAACGAACAGGACCGAGCCAAGGGCCAACCTTGCGACGTCACTATCGACGACAGCATTGAAACGTAAAGAACACTGACGGCCTACGAGTGAAAAGTTTTTTAATATTTTATACCAACCACGATACAGTATGTTGAGAAATTTCATTATCATTTTTATCTCGCTGGTACAAACATTGATCAAAAAGGACCGTAACGTGGGGCCGGCGAATGTGTGAATATGTAACGTTTTTGTTTTGTTTTTTTATTCCCTGTAAAAAATGGAAAAGATAAAAATCTGCAGCTGTCTGGTAAGGAAAAAGAAAAACAAGAAGAAGGCAACAGATTTGTTGCATCATTAAACATGGAGGGGTTGACGGGCTTGACAAGCTACATCAGGAAGTCACTGATGACCTCCGTTACAACCTACCGTCCCCACCAGCTGCAGTCATACATGCTATTTATCGATGGGATGGATTCATTCATTATCGATACGATTCTGCGTAAAGGGGTCCCGTTGGTCCTGGAGCCAATTTCCGCTGCTCTTGGAGCTGGGGGACCCCTAATCACGAGGCCACATAAAATAACTTACAACCACAGATGTTTGTGTCACATCTTCATTACATTTTCATCAATTTCGCATCTCTGGCCCTGATGAAATTAATGACCAACCGAACAAGGTATGGAATATGGAATAAATGGCTGCAAACTCAGAGCAGCATGGTGCAGGAGGTAGACCGATCGTCTTTGGAACTGAACATTCCTGGTTTGATTCCTGGCTTCTCCTAATGGTTGAAGTGTTGTTGAGCAAGACACTGAGCCCCTAACTGCTACCCTGGCCCTGCTAGATGGCAGCCAACTGCCCATGGTTCATCCATGATGGGTTTAAGTCAGAGATGGAATTAATGCAGTATGAATTATCATAAAAATCAGACCAAAGATAAGGTAGATGATCATGCAATAGTAATTTTAGCCTGAATCACAAGGAAAAATAAATAATCTTAAATATTTGATCTTTTTCTATGTTCTATTTTGCATTATTTATGACCTCATATTTGTGTTGTTACCCATCTCATACAAGATTAACAAATAGATTATTATTATAATGATTTAGACCCTATCAAGATTTATATTGTTGATAACCTACTAATTATTTTCATTATTTCATTGTCTATAACACTTACCCTGCATCTATCCCAGCTGTCAGTGGCTGAGAGACAGGGGTCACCCTTGAGCGGCTACACACATACCACTATTCGCCCTCTGGGTTATTTAGGGTCTCCAATCGACCAGCTACATGTTTATTTTTTTGAACTGTGGTAAGAAATCGGAGGAAACACGTAGAGAACATGCAAACTCCACATGGAAAAATCCCCCCTATCATTGGAATTCAACCGGAGACATTGCCATGAAGCAGAACAACAAACCACTGCACCGTGTCGCCCCCTACTAATTATTCGTTAAATAAAAATATCTATCACCCATTAAATCCTGGGTGCTACTGATATTTTAATCACACGTTGTTATTGTTGTTATTCTATCCATACATATTGCAGATATGCGGCGGTGATAGTGTTTTTGTCAAATTGGTTGTACAACAGCGATGATGAAGGGGAACCGGTCGCCTTTCTAAAAGCCCACGGACTAATTGCCTCGTGGCCCCATAGACTGCAGTGATGAGTATCGTATTAGAGTCCCAATAGATTAGATTGGCGTGATGACTCACCTCCTAATTACACCACACTCATTGCCTAGTATAAGTGGAGTGTGTGAGAGGACCAGCGCCCACTGGAGCAAGAGGTACACGTGTGTGTGTGTGTGTGTGTGTGTGTGTGTGTGTGTGTGTGTGTGTGTGTGTGTGTGTGTGTGTGTGTGTGTGTGTGTGTGTGTGTGTGTGTGTGTGTGTGTGTGTGTGTTTGTGTGTGTGTGTGTGTGTGTGTGTGTGTGTGTGTGTGTGTGTTTGTGTGTGTGTGTGTGTGTGTGTGTGTGTGTGTGTGTTTCTCTGTGTGTGTGTTTGTCTGTGTGTGTGTTTGTGTATGAGCAACAGGTCACCAAATGAGGCTTTCATCAGCAGCAGCCTACACGCTGTGTTTGTGAATTATGCACAATTATACAAAAGTGCAATAAACCTTTTGATCAATAATTTGATGCATAATTCAAAAATCAGGCTTTCCTTTGTTCCTCCCTGTGATCAACACGGAGGTCACCTGGACGGACATGGACTAGAAGAAGAATCCCTTCATTTCCCTGGGAACCGGGATGTCTCGCATCAGCTTGGGTGTTTTTTTTTTTTTTTAACAAACAGCTTCTCGTGTTTCATCTCCATCAGCAGCAGGAAATTGGATTAAGTCCAAATTGAGCATCTATCCATCCACTCCACAGTGCCTTAACTCGCATGCTCTTAAAATCATCCAAGGTAGTGTGACGCCAGACCAGCCTGCGACTCATTAAATAATTGGATTTATCCAGTCGTGGGTACCACTCCATGTTGTTTACATCGTTGCATTCACCTTTTAATTAGCTTTTTGTGTTTTTTTTGCATTAAATTAGCCCTCATTGTTGCTCCCAAGAAAGCAAAAAATGCTTGTGATAGTGCTGTTAGGGTCTCATACGCTACAAGTTTATGTTGATGTGCTGCGGCTTGGCTTGTTTGCAGCTTGACATGCTGCGAACATCAGCGTCAAAAACGCCCCCCTCCTCTTCCTCTCGAGTAGAAACGCCCATATGAACGAAATTATTGTTGTCAATAATGCATAAACTGTTTATCGCCCCACCCTTTCATGCATTTCAACAGGAAAAATGAATTTGCGAGTGGAGTCAAAGAAAGAATTAAAAACTCGTGGGCTGGGGTGCCACTGTGTTGGTTGTTGATTGTGTTACGTCACCGTAAAGACTGAAAGACTTGTGATAATATCAAACACGTTTGATATTGTCGAAAGCCCAAGACTGGGAAATCTAAAACAGCTCAGATTATGACCTCATACTTATCGATGGAGATGACGAGAGCGCGCGCCGTAAGACTCCATTAAAAACTCCTTAAATTTCCTTCCGACTTTCAGTTTTCAGTCCGCGACCGTGAAAATGTTAAGGTGTGAGTCAGGCGTAGGGTAGCGTTCGTTTTTAAAAAGGACAAAAGACGAGCGAACAAGCGCTGGGAAAGAGGTGGAGGCAGAGAAGTGGATTCATTAGGGGCTCTATTGTCACTCAGGAAACAGGAAAGCAGATGGCCTGATTGTGTTACTGCACCAAGTGTCTCACCTGGGTATACTAATCCCCCCTCCAGGGGGATTGATTAGGAGAGAGCAATGTTCTTACAGGTACAAATTTCAAAAAAAGTTTAAAAAGAAGCTTCTGTCGTCCAATCGGGACCTCTGTGTCGAGACGTGATGCTGTAACAAAATACATGTGAAAACAGTGAGGGTGTGTGTGATATGGGATCCTGGAAGTGTTTCATTGGGAGAACAGAAGAACAGAAGTCAGTTGTAACCTGTTGTTATTTATAATTGGCGCTTCACTCCCCCATCACGCACGTGTCGGCTCCCGAAAGCGACCAACAACCCCGGAAGTCCGTTCCAGCAAATCGGAAATAAATAAATGAAAGTAATAAAAAAAATAAAATAAAATAACCTTTTGCTACTCACGTCAAGAAATCGGCTTCCCGATTACAAAATGATCATTCGTAATTATTGCTAACGTTATCTAAGATAAGATAAGATAAGATAAGATAAGATAATACTTTATTGATCCCCATAGAGAAAATTCGGGTGTTGCAGCAGTAACATTAGAGAAAGGAAAAAAAAAAAAAACAGGAAAGATAAATACACACATATGAATAAATACACACAAATGACAGTGCAAACACATATGCACATAAGTCACCATACATCCACACACACGTATATATACATTTTTACACACATACCCATACCTACATAAATATATATACACAATATACACGATATACACATACACATATATACATTCACATTTACACATAGATAGCACAAAATAACATGAGCAGAAATAAATAGATTGAAAGAACTAAAGTGACCTGTGATAGTTATGGTATGGTAAGTTATGGTAGTTATCTTTAAATACGAAATGGTAAATCATAAAAAAATTGTGATTTGCAGTGGAATTACTAGAATATAAGTATTATATTATATTATAAGTATAAGTATTATAATTATATTATATTATTTCTCTATGACCGGTCTGCTCTAAATCATAAGACACGTGAATAAAAGGCCAAATATTCGCACTGAGCCCTTCACAAAAGCCTTTCTTGGATACAATTACCTATCAATACGAAAGCGGTTTACAGTTGTCTGGCTGTCTGCGGGGACTCGTGCGACGATCTGCCGCAGAGCTCTCACGGGCGAAAATAGATCTTGATAAGAAACGGTA
This sequence comes from Fistularia tabacaria, assembly GCA_901007705.1. Lineage (NCBI taxonomy): Eukaryota > Metazoa > Chordata > Actinopteri > Syngnathiformes > Fistulariidae > Fistularia > Fistularia tabacaria. The sequence continues at coordinate 76,214 of CAAKHD010004268.1, forward strand.
TTGGAATTGATCGATCGAGCGGCAAGGCATGGCTAAATGTCAGGGTTGATGCGTCCCCTTGTCGAGGTTGCAGCAGACCCGAGTAAGGAGCCACACAGCGGAACGATCGCTTACATCACATTTAAAAAGACCATTCAAAAAGACCTGATAGAAATGGGATCGTCTATTTTTATTCTTTCTTTTTCCTCCATACATAACCGCTAAAAGCATCCTCGGAATTATTAAGGTTAATTCCATTTTGAGCTTGCTCGCTTCTTCAGAAGGAGGCTGTCTAAGCTGCAGCTTTGCTTGTACGATCTCCAAATGTATGATTCAAATTCCAAAACAACATATGTGTCCTCAAAGGACCAATTATGTTGGAGCATATGCAGACAATGAAACACTCGCCTATAAATAAATGGTACACCTACATAATAAACCATGCAGCAATATAGATTCTATGATATAGATTATTGTGAATCTACATAATAAATCAAATCTAATGCATGGATTTCTTATGGCTGTATCTACACTTTTTCCCATGATATTAACATCACTGCACATAATGAACCTGGAGCAAATGGAGCAAAGCCTATAGGTCCAATAGGCTTTGTTAGATGCATGTTCAATAATGTTATTATCATGGGCAAAGCTGTAGATAGAGCCATAAGAAATACATGCATTAGATTTGATTTTACACCAATAGAATAAATCAGGCATTTATATCGATTCTATTATATAGATAATTGCAGCTAATGAACCTGGAGCAAATGGAGCAAAGCCTATAAGTCCTATAGGCTTTGTTAGATGAAAATTCAATATGTGTAATAATGTTATTACAATGGAAAAAAAAACTGCTAAAACTGTACATCAAGCCATAAAAAAAACGTGCAAAATATTTTATTTTTTATTTTATTTTTTCATTTCATTTAATCATTTATTAATGTTGTTTTATAGTCAATAACTTGTAGGCTTTGTTATGTTCAATATGTGCACTAATGTGATTATTATTGGAAAAACTGTATGTGGAGCCATAAGAAACGTATGTATTAAATTTTATTTATTTTACATCTTCATAATAAACCATACATCTATATAGACTCTATTATACAGCTTATTGCTAAGCCAATAGGTCCAAGAAGCTTTTTAGTCGCATTTTCAATACGAGCAATAATGTTATTATGGGAAAAACTGTTCATAGGGCCATAAGAAATACATGCAAAAGGTTCAATTTAATTTTTTATTTTTTCATTTCATCTATTAATGTTGTTTTATAGTCAATAACATATAGGCTTTGTTAGACACATGTTCAATATGTGCAATAATGTAATTTCAAAGAGTATTCAATAAACATTGAAATAGTCCTGCCTTCAACTTGTACTAATTTTTACAATTTTGCCCCATTGTGTATTTCAATTTGACACCCCTGCAATGAACCACTCATCAATAAATAAATGGGAAACATTTATTTAAAAACCAGGGGTCCCCAACCACCAGTGGCCAGACCGGTACCGCTCTGCGATAATTTGGTACCGGTCCGCAAAGAAAATCTTTCTTGGTCAAAATTATAGTTTTTTCATGAGACCTTCCGGATCTTATTTTGAAAAACAACTGTTTTCGCCTTCGCCTGAGTGCCGCACTTAACTCTGTTGTGCCATTTCACACATCAGTGAGCCAGAAACAAAAGTCGCTGGAGAGCTTTTTCGGAAGGAAACTAGCAAACGATGAGAAGCGTTGCAGACTGCCAGCAAAAAGAAAGCTGCATGTAAAAGAAAACATCAATATCAGAGAAGACTGCATATACAGATCACAGTTCGAGTGTCACTGTCTCACACCCAGATGTGACCGTCTGGTATCTGGGAAACGAGCCGAGGGCTCCCACTGTACATTATGGTGAATTGATATGATAGTGCAAAATTATTGTCATTGCCTAATATACTGGAATAATTGAAATCAGATTAAATACTGTGAACTGACAAAAGTTTTTAATTTTTGAATCTCCATGCCTCTAGCCGGCCCGCGGAAACATTTTCATGCCTAAAATTGGTTTCTGGTACAATAAAGGTAGGGGACCTCTATAATATAGCATACATCGATATAATAGATGGTAGATCTCTACAATAGGCTGTACATCTATCAGTGGATTCCATGAGGACATTTTTCCATAAATCCAACTCACAAATGTTTCACACTAAAATCAATGCACCTATACATCCATGAAAGGGTTGCTTATTTGTAATTACATATGTATTAAAAGTCTGGGGTGTGAATGCTATAAGGCTATAAAAGGCTATAAATGGCAAGCGTATCCGTTGTGATATTACCGTGTGTCTGTTCAGCCTAAAACGAAGAAGGTGATTGTTTCTAATGATGTAACCAATAATAGTGGCGGCAGCCTCCTGCACGGCAGCAGAGAATGTCTGCCGGGCAAATATGGGCCACTAATAAAACCGCGAAATCCTGTTAACACGACGAGCCCTGTCGTAATCGAGCGCATTTCGCATCTCAATCCAGTCCCCCTTTCCCCCCCCAGTTTCATCGCTCCATCGCTTTATTCGCCTGGAATAACCACCAGCCTTCGAATAAACTTTAACTATCAAGCAGAAGTCTCTTATGACAGATTTTGACCATCAAAAAAAAACAAAAACTCTAAAACAAGGAGCTGCCTTATCTCTCGGCAGCCCACAGCATCTCGGGCCCGGAGAGGTTCCACCCACCTCCCAGCTGACTGGCAAATGTGTTTCAGGAGGCGTTTGAGTTCCAGAGTGTGGTCAAAACACTACGTTTCAAACCGCTCCTTCGTTCTTTGACTACCTCGACGCGTCCTCTCGCGTCTCGCGGGCCAACTCTGACCTTGTCTGGGCGCTGCGATGCTGCCGCCGACAATTGGGTTGTCTTTTCCATCCCGGCGACGGCAACACCATTGTAATATCTGTGTCATTACAATAATTTCAACGAGTTATTGCATTTGCATGTAAAAGTCAATTTCACTTCCATTTCTCGTCCGAGCGAGTGCGATACGTGTGCAAATTAATTAATTACGACGAACAAATCACGGAGGAACGATGATGGGATATTGCATCCTGCGCACACAGGGGAAAGGGGCGATGGTTTGGGGGGTATTTATAATAATAGAAAAAAATCAGCAATGATAATAATTAGATGTTTTAGCACGGCGGAATTGAAAAAGTGATTTAATTTTGTTGTCCGAGCAACAGTGAGGCAAATTATGCGCGCGCAGATTTTGTATGCAGTCAATTAGTATTGTGTTACTCACACACACATACACACAGACACACACACACACACACACACACACAAACACTGCGGCAAATATAAAAGAAAGGTGTAAAAGTGCATCCTTCATAATGCATAGCATTCATTCTTCCTCCAAATGACTCACTACAACGAACGTTTCAGAGTCACGCCTGCTTAAACCGGTCTCCCTGGAACTCGTGTAATATCTTGCTGCTTTCAAAAAGTCCCCACCCCACCCCAGCCCTCCCTCCTCCCCGAGCTAGTTCTCCTTCACGTCGCTGCTTTTTGGCGAGACCTCAAAGGTGCGCCGTGGGCGGGGGATCTTTGTCGGGTTCTCATCCCGGAGAAGAAGAAATGATGCTATTACACACCTGCGAATGCAATGGATTTTTTTATCAAGCGACACCGCGATCTTTCAATTGGCATAACGGATAAAAATGTGAACTTCGCTGTTTATTCATCCACAGTGTACGAAAGGAGGTTTCAACCCTATTCCTGTTCAAAGACTAAATACAAATATATATTGTCATTTATTACTTATTTATAAAATATTTATTTATACTAATCCTGCACACAGGGTTGTGCTTTATACATTTATTCATATCATCATGATCTTATTGCACAGTGCCTTCATGTGTTGTATAGCTACTATTATTGTTTTTACAGGAGAACATGTGAACTCCAGACTAATAAGCTCTAATGGACCCCATGAGGAGATGTTTAGAACATGATATTCAGAATCAGAAACTGTTTCTTTTTTCCCCGACGGGCAATTGAAATGCACATGGGGTAGCATAAACATACAAAGAACCACATATCTATAAATAAACAGTACATCGATAAAATAAACAGTACATCTTTACAATTAACTGTACATGTATAAAATAGATTGTACACATAGTATGGTACTGTATGGTAGCATGTTGCTTTATTTTACCGGTGTGGGACTAGAACTCTGTAGATTTCATAACAATAAAATCCAAATAGAAAAAAAGATATAGAAAAATAGAAGTGAAGTGTCACTGCATTACAGTAATAAAAAATATGCTATATTTTATCGTGTGCTTCCTGGTAAACAAGCAGCTTATTTGAATTAATCACGATTAGCCGTGCTTTTATGCCAGCACAGACTAGACAGACTAATCCTGTCATTACTCCTTCACATATTTAATTTTAAGGAAATCAGCCGACGAGACAGATGTTATTTTATTGAAATTATTCTGGAAAAAATAAACACAAACACTTTCACTTTAAGATTTGGGTTAAGGATTGGGGTCACTGGAGAAGCACCCTGAGATGACACACATTATCCAGGAATGAAAATACTGAAATGTTATTGATTTTTGTTAGCTTTCATAAGCTGATAGTAGCTCAGGTAATTGGCAAACACTCTCCGAGGTTGGTGTTGATGTGAGAGCTCCTCGCTGCAGTGTTTTTCATCATGCAGTCCCAGGAGTATGTCTAGAGGAGCAAGGGGCGGACGGTGTGGCACGACAGCAACCGAACAACATGTTGACAGCGAGTGCGTGTCAGTGCAGTGAAATATACAGCAAATCCGAGGTTATCCTCAGGGCGCTAAAATCAAACTAATCGCTATGTAGCGAGTTTTGCTGAGCGGAGCAACAAGAACCCCTTTCAACTCAACATCACTAAGACCAAGGAGGTGGTGGCGGACTTCAGGGAGAACCAGAGGGGGCCTATACCAATCATCATCCATGGTGAGGAGGTGGAGATGGGGGACTCATACTAGTACCTTGGGGTCCACATTAACAATAAATTGGACTGAGTGCCTAATACAAATGGTCAGAGCAGGATGTTCTTCCTAGCAGGCTTCTCAAGACATTCTACCAGTCTATGGTAGCCAGCGCGCTCTTCTTCACTATAGTGTGCTGGTGGGGCGATGCAATGACTGGCTAGGTGAGGAAACTAAACTTAGACAGTGTGGAAACGGTGGCTGAGAGGAGGGTGAAAGACAAACTTGGAGCTATCCCGGAGAACTCCTCTCATCCCTGGACAGCACACAATTATGAAATACCACTGGCCACGAACTGCAACTCCACGGCACTTTACTACTGTCCTCGGATAGCAGTTTGTTATCTATTTTTATCCTACTGTTGATGTCTCTGTCCTTTTCAACGTCTCTATTTAAATTTATTGTTATTGTTTAATGTCTTTTGGTAACTATCCTCTGCCCTGCCCTCTGCCCTGTGCTGCTACAACACCTGAATTTCCGCTATTGGGATCAATAAAGTATGATCTTATCTTAATTTTTTTCCCCAAAAAAACGCTGGTGTTGACAAAAAGGCATCATCGTTTAATCGATTTTCTCAAACGTACAGGACAGATCTCCAGGCAGAACTAAAATCTTTATTCCCAAAGGAATAAAACGACGTAAATATTGGGATTTGTTTGATTTTAGCTACAGTGGAAATGACCTACGAAGGAAAGGTAAGAACAGGAAAAACTCTAAATCGAAACAATCATATGCATGCTTAAATAATTTTTTTGTGACTGAGGTGCTTTCGAGGACACCGGTGAACTGAGACACAAACCGAGTAAGAAAACAAAAGTGTGTTAGACGGCTGACGTCTTGTTCACCTGCACTCCCATTACTTGTTCTAAAACTCATTCTTTAAGTGCATATAAACAGTGTACTCCTCTTTTTTATTAAAAAAAAAAAAATGTATTTATTTTATCTGTTTTTATTTGCTGCAACACCTAATATTGTGCGGCGACAACAGGCTGGTGGGTGGATTACTGACTGTTTCCTGTTCACTGTCGAGGCGCGGAAAGCTAAGTCATTATTGATTCCACTTTGCTGTTCATTACAACAAAATCAATCCTGTTTTTCGGGGGTTAATTCAACCAGCGGATTTAATCATGAAAGAGAAATTGACACACGAGCACCGGCCTTGATTTTTTTTTCCTGCCTTTTGTGCTGGATAATGAACAACATTTCGCTCCGTCCTGAAAAAAAACATGGTCATCTTCGACGATCTCTTCATGTTCAGGCTCTATGAAATTGTATTTTCCCTTTGTTTCCTATTTGTCTATGAATGATTGATGATGTTGAGCTCATCAAGGGCGTGGCAGCTCCGTTGATTGTGAGCTCCCATAAACATGATCTACACGTAAGAAAGGCTTCAGGAACATGTCTGAGGGCACCATTAATATATATTATTTAATATATATATATTTTTTTATATTTATAATATATTTATATTTTCCCCATGTGTATAGGCATCCGTCTCAGACTGGCCGGAGCAGTTAAACTGGGATTACACCGAACGATTTTCACAGTTGGAAGAAAATCTTAGGAGTTTGACTGGAGTCTTAGCATGCTTCAATCATCTCGGTTGTTAAGTTTAAGGTGCTAACCTGAGCAGCCATAGATCAGTCTTTTATTATCACCTTAAAGTCTTGAAGTCTTTAAGGTGATTCCAACAAACCTGATAGACAAACAATCAGCAGAGTGGTATTGGTGACAAAGATGGTATTTGTTGGCGGTAAGGACATCCCGATCAGTATGGACCATCCAGAAAGAGGAGCGGATGGTGGAGCTGAGGGGCAGAACAGCCCGGCTCGTACGATGTCAACTTGCCAATGCAGAGGCGGCTTCTGAAAAAATTATCAGTGGGCGCAATTTTTGTAATGATGACTAAGGTGACCTATAAAATAGGTACATTTACAGGTAACTAGACAATTGTCACAACTTACGTTAGTCCTGTCAAAATTACAAAGCATTACAAGATAAACACAAAGATGTCCCCGCTGACTACATAACCTACAAGGAAGGTACATCTAAGATTGTTCACGAGTGAATCTATCTCATGACCAGAGAGGATTGGCCATTCATTCATAGAAGAATTGCCATGTTTATCGCCATTGTTACCATTCCATAAACACACGGAGGGTAAACAAATGACCGCACATGTATTCAGTGCTGAATTTTGCTTCCGGCCAAACCACCAGGCTACCGTTACAGGGTTTCAAGATGCTCTTAGCACCGACCTCCCCGCCCTCTGGTTCCCATTTTGTCTCTCCATTAGGATATTCCTTGCACGCTAAGAAGCTGTAAAACATCCCCCGGAAGACTTTTCCGTGAGCTTGGGAGATTGTGATACGTTATGAAAGCTCTGGTTTGCCCATCTGGCCAGATGGTTTGCTATGAAGAACCATCTGGAAAGGACCCCGCAGGAATTTTTGGGGGGTCGGAAGAGCAACAACTATTGAGCAACAACAATTGTCTAAAAACAATTCCTGAAGTTTTAAACACTTTTTGCACTCTTACATATGCATCATTTGCTGCTGATCCAGACTCCATCCTTACAATGGACTCATTGCGGGACGTTACCACCCTCTTTGCAGTCTTGTTAAAAGACTACTCCGCTATCGTCCTGATATTCTTTTCGTCCTTCCTTATGTACCGGACTGAAGATTCGTTGATGCCTTAACAGTGGCCTACATCAGCAAAGCTTCTCCCTTGCTTTAACATGTCGAGAAGTTGCACTTTTTCTCTGATGGTTAGCATCTAACTCAGCCGTTTTAGTTCGGTGCTAGATACCTTAGAAGGTGCAGAATGTTTGGGTTGAAAGGGGTTGAAATAAAATTTTCATGGATGATAATACAATAACACAAACACCGCAGAGTAACACTAAGAGTAGCGATCGCACTTCGATGCTCAAGAAGCTTAATGCATGAATGAGGCTACAGTCGCTGAGCCAATCAGTGGCAAAGATAGAGATTACCATACTCTGGTTGGTCGCTACCCTAGAAAATGCTCATTTTTCCATAAAAATAATTAAAATAATGAATATATAAAATCCACAATGTAAAATTAGATTAAAAGCAAAAAAAACTTGAAACACTGAGATCGCGAAAAGTGTGCCATGATATGGCGAGGGACTACAGTCCTGCTGCAACAACATCGGCTAGCGTATTTACTGCCACACTGAAGTATCGCGAAAATCTTGAACATTTATTTCGCTGACAGCTGAGAATCTTTTCTCGAGGGAATTTCAGGAAAAGTTAATTCTAGTTCTAGAAGTCTCTAACCGAGGAAGCACTGGATCTTTCCTCGATTTTGCTAAAGACCAATCTTCATTCGAGGCACGTGATGAAATGACTTTCGACCCAAATCCCCCGGAGCAGGCGAAAGAAAAACTCGGTTACACAGCAGAGAGACAAAGCCAACAGAGGAGCATTTCATTGTGACGCAACTCAATCACCATCAGATTTAATATGCGGAGATGGCGAGGAAACCACAGATTAGAAAACAGGACCGAAGCTGGCAGCTTCTCATGATGGTTTTAATTTTGTGCCTGGGTCACCGGGTAAGACTTTATGAGCGGACGATATTTGTCCCTGGGAGGTTATAAGAAGTCAACAGTACTCCCACAGTGAGATTTCCACGGGAACTCTCGGAGCTCTTTCTCTGTAGGCTCTAACAGATAAATTGCCCTAAGAGCTCCGCTCTGTCCCGGTGACAGACAGCTACATTGTTAAAAAGTTCAATCAATGACAGAATATATTCTGTTATCTCCGTAAAGCTGACAGGCTGTATTTAGAAAAGCACTGCTACGCACCCGGCTGTGTTTGAAATCTACCTCACAAGCCCTGCTCGAGACATCGTCCAGACAGCCAGCCCTGTTTCCAGTTGCATTTTCTCTTTCAAATACGGCTGCAAAGCGTCGTATTTTCATTTTGTATAAAAAAAAAAAAAGAAATATCACCTCAGAAACAAGCTAAACTCTTGACTGTGTGTTTGGGGATCTCGATGAGCGTCTAACCACCCGTAAGCTGTTTTCGGTCAGAAGCAGCGCGTGTTGCATGGCAGCCGGTGTTTGCACATTAGGTAGATTGTTATTAGCAGGATGAGGGTGAGCAAAAACATAAATAGCTTGAATGAAGTTGAGTAAAAGCTAAGGCTGGGACTCCAGCGTTAATTAATTACACGGAATAATTAATCTTTTTAATTGGATTTGCACCGCGGAACAGTTCTAGGTGACTGAATTCCAGGGGGGACAGATTACACTGACGCACACTGTGATATATGACAGACAAGGAGGGTAAAACCTAAGCTGGTTGAAGGGAAATTTAATCATAGGTATCTTCCAGATGGAAGTATAAACAAAAATGCTGTTCTTAGTGCTTTATGCCCGAAACGTTACCACGTAAACACCAAGCATGTTGCTCATGCTAACTTGGCCTGAGAAAGATAACAGCATTGCAAATACAAGCAGGCAGAATTTTGCCAGTAAACATTCGACCACAGGATGGGGTTTAAATTCAGACACAAATTTTCCAAAGTCCAAGGGAAAGGACTTGAAAATGTTGAAGGTCATGTTGAAGAGAGACGCACATGTTTTCACTCTATGATTTTGTAGTTTAAGTTTATGTCTACTGAATCAGTAGATGTAAATTTAAACTGAATGAATTGTTCAAACAAACTTAATTAATTTCAATTAATTAATTGAAATCAATTGAAATGCAATCGCATTTTGATGTTTGACGCGAAAAAAGGAATTTAAGTTTTTTTGATGAACGAATTAATAGACGTCAATATTAAGTTCAAAATCATACAGTGAAAACACGCGTGCGTTTCTCTTAAAAAAAAAATCATGTCAAATATCAAAATATGATTAAGATGTAATTGATTTCAATTAATTAAATACAAACACTCGAATAGTTAGATTTTTTTTCATCGATTCCCACCCCTGGTAAAAATATGAAAGACCTGCCTTTATCAATGAATGCAAGTACAACAATCCCAACAATCTAAGGATCATAATGATTAATTATTTTGCTTTTTATGTAGTTAATTTTGACATAACAGCATCATGTAGAGAAACACAGCAAAAGATTGACAGATAGATAGTCGTGCTGTATGCACATGATGCACAGATTGTGTGTAATAATATTATTTTTAAATTATTATATCAGGAAGGGGCAGCGTCCCTCCAATTGCGAGGTTGGCGGTTCAATTCCAAGCTCAACCTGTCTGCATACAATTGTGTCCTCAGGCAAGACACTGAACCCCCAATTGCTCCCGATGATCTGGTTAGCGTCTGCATGGCAGCTTTGTGTGTGACTGTGTGTGTGTGTGTGTGTGTGTGTGTGTGTGTGTGTGTGTGTGTGTGTGTGTGTGTGTGTGTGTGCGTGTGTGTGTGTGTGTGTGTGTGTGTGTGTGTGCGTGTGTGAGTGTGTGTGCGCGCCTGTCCGTGCGCG
>CAAKHD010004268.1:90322-116366 GCA_901007705.1 Fistularia tabacaria
GGGGGGGGGGAGAAGAGGGGGGGGGGGGGGGGGGGGGGGGGGGGTGGAGGGGGGGGGGGGGGGGCTGGAAGAACTTGGGGGAAGCGGGAAGGTTAGAACCCGGGAAAGAAGGGAAGAAAAAAGAAAGAGAAAGAGAGGTAGAGGTAGGAGGTGGAGGGGCACAAAATGTGCACCTTTCGTCTAAAAAAAAAAAAGAAAAAAGAAAGAAAGAAAAAAAGAAAAAGCTTCCGTCAAGATGCGTAAATTTCAGCGCAAAAGACCAATAAATAAATAAAATTAAATAAAAACAACAAGTGCCAGACTGGTTGCCGCCGTGATTTTCCCCGAGCCTTTCCCCGGCTGCCAGTCAGGGAGGGATTTACCCGGAGAGAGAGAGAGACAGAGAGAGAGAGAGATAGAGAGAGAGAGAGAAAGGAGGGATGGAGGGGGAGGGGTCGACGAGCGCTGATGCTCTGCTGCCGGTGGAGGAGGAGATGGAGGGGGGGAGCTGGGCCGCGGTGCCGGGAGAAGACGGCCGCGGCTCTCGGGTCAGTTCGGAGCCACCTGATGATCCCCGGCCGGGTTTGCGAGCAGCCTGTCGGGCGCGCGCCGAGCGGATCGCGGGAGCGCGCATAAGCAGAGGAAGAGGAAAAAAAAAAGATGTCGGAGACCCCCCCCCTCCCCATATGTTAATACCCCTGGATGGATGGATGGATGGATGGATGGATGGATGGATGGATGGATGGATGGATGGATGGATGGATGGATGGATGGATGGATGGATGGAAGCCCCTCCCAGCCACAACACGAAGAACCTGCCAAGTTTCCAATGTGTCGAGATGCGTAGGGAAAAAAAACATCAACATCAACAGAAGATCATCTGGATCTTCTTGCTCAAAAATTCTAAACAATAAAATAAACATAAATATAGCCCTTTCTGGCTCAAAACTGATGAAAACATCGATATGTTGTATTTCACTTTTTCTGTTATTTTCGGATGAATATGACGTAATACTCAGCTAACCGTCAAAATGAATAAATAGCCGTATCATAAAGTAATACATTTTGCCATGACTAACTAAATATATTAGGTTTTCATAGCCGATGTAAGTTTTCATTTTAATTTATATGGCTTCCCCTGGCGTTGCCTGGTGTTTAACATGGTTTATAATACAAAAACATAATTTCCACTTTATATCCATATTCCCATGCATACTCTTTCTCCATCCCTAAATATTGCAGAATTTCTGAATTATGAAAGTGTGAATATTTTCTAGCTCAAAAGCCAAAACTGCCGCCTGCTAAATGTCTCCCACTTCATCACAAAGTCCATTAGCAGTTTTTTGTTTCCTAATGACAGTGTTAAAACTGAATTAAAATTAAAGTGTTAAAATGGGATAAATGTCGTTGGCTGGTGGCCCTGAGGGCTCCACACACTGCACCTCAAGAGGACACCTACATCAACATCAACACATAGTGTTGCAAATAAACCAATCTGGAGACAATTCTGGTGGATTCTAGTCTTATTCAGGTATTTGTGGACAAACTGATGAGTTTTGTTTCTTTGTTTTGTTTGTATTGTCTTATTTACATGCGATTCCTACTGTTGTTGTGTCTCAAGCTCTCAGGGGACACAATGAAGTTGGCCTCAAGTCATTTTTTGCCACAAGCTCAGGAATATCATGACAAATAACCGATTACAGAATAGTTCACTCTCAGCGATGTGCAAAGCGTATTTTCACCTTTTGAAAGGACATCAATTGCCTTATAAAGTAATTTTTTGTGTGCCAAAAAACCCTGAGTTTTAGCAAAAAACCAAACAAGGGATAGAGGCATTTGAATTTTTTTCTCATCATTTCATCACTGAGTTTTGGACATTTGATATTGAAGCAACACTGCATTGTTGCGAAAACTCAGAAATGCATTTTGACTTTTTAACTTCAGTGCACCTTCTTTTGGGGCGACCCCAAAGTTTTCTTTTATTTTGTTGACCTGATTCTTTAAGTTTGTCTCATTTGCGGTGCAACAAATAAACGAAACGGATACAAACATAAAGATAACATTGTTTACATTGTAAAATAAAATTTAAAAAAAGGGTGTAAAAATGTAAAAAGTCTTCACTGTCTACGGCTTGGAAAGGCTTTATTCACAATGCTATGTTTGAGCTGATACAAGCCCTCATCAGAAAACTTGAACCGCAATCCACAGACATGAAAATAGCTTTCTCGTGTGGAACTCTGCGCTTTCATCATCCTACATCTGCAAAACTACGAAACTCAACTTTTTGACTGGAAGGGTTAAGCCGGCAAAAAAAAGCAGTGCTTCGCAGAAAAAAAGACGGAAATAAACAAACATGGAGGATCCGACTGAGGTGGGGATATGCTGAATGACAGTGACACACCAGGTTGCTCAATGAAGGTTATACAATAACCAGTGGCGCCTAAGTTCACGAAGTGATCACACATTTTGTAACAAAGAGTGATTCATAGCTGGGAAATGATATTTCTTACTGATGACGCCATGTGAAACCCCAGACGAAAAGGATGGCATTGGATGGTGGTGAGCAACAGCATCGATTGGCATGCGGTCACCGGCACATGAGGAAGTGACCTCACTTCCTCTTTTAAAGAACACCTCAACAAAAAGACAAAAGAAAAATTATTTGATTTGGCGATTCAAAGTGTTTATTGTCTTAGGCACAGGAAGACAACATGTTTACCTGTACGATGACATTTTCCTTTGGTGTTCACAGTGAATGCCAGATGGCCCCAACCAAGCCAAACGGTTTCCACAGAAACTCAAAGGGCCCCCAAAATGTGTGATCACAGCAGTTTTGGGCGCATTCAGTGAATGCACCGGCACCTGGTGGTAGCCAAATCCACCTTGGAAAAAAAAAGTAGTGAGCATAGACTAAATACATAATAGGCAAAATAGTACAATAAAAACCGGCATGTAAAAGATTCTACAAATATGTAAACAATGGAAATGGGACTGTATACTGGTTTCCAGACTGTTGTGCCAGGGTCAGCGATAGTTGTGTAAATTGAACTTGCTAATTGAAAAGCGGAAATTGAAAAGTTACTGTAAACAGTCAAATGCAGGTAGTCCATGAATATTCTGAGGCGGTCCATGGCTGTTTGACGACTTTTGTGCCATATCAGCAGCAAGTATGCCAAGTGAAAAAGTGCCACTTGAAATGTAAATAGTCAAAGTGTGGCCGATTGCTCTGAGGTAGTTCATGAATGTAAACTCCTGCCGGCTGTTTAGGAGTGCGACGGCAGTGGGATAGACAGAGTTAATCAGTCTCGAGGTCCTTCATTTCATACTTCTAGATCTCCAAACTAAGGGTAGAAGTGTCAATGGGATGTGGCTCCCCGCACTCCCCACCATGCGCCTTCAAAATGCCAAACTAAAGACAACCCAAAAACCTGCAGTCCTTAAACCTCCTTCAGTCAAGTGTTGTCCCTGTTGATAGACATGTTGGTCATAGCGCCCAATGCAGAGTGACATTTTTTTAGCAAGGAGTGATACTTACCCTTACCCTTGGTGTGAGCTGCACCCTCTCCAGCCATCCGCCAACACAGAGACTGCTGTCTTGCAGGATCTACTGTACCTTTTTTTTTAGACTGGCAGACTGTTTTTGTGCCAACCATGCCAAGGGCCGTCTCGGGCCGCCAATGAAGTATTGACGAGGTCTAAAATCTTTTGTTGTGTCTGACACTCTTGCTTGACCACCAGGAAGGCTGGACTAGTTACCCAAGATGAATTCCCAAGCTGGTTAGATGGGATAGCTCCTGTTGCATGGTCATCTGGTTCAGTGAGAAAATAGTCCCTTTGATTGTTGTTGGTTGAACAGCTTATCCATTGCACTTTGTTAAGGATATAAATATAGCACCGTCTAGAGTTGTAAAACATAGTCGAGTTCCGCCTTGCTGTATGTGAAAAGCCCAATGTCTTCAAACTCCTGTTTAACTATTTTTATCCTTGGTTTTGTCATTTTGTCACCCACTTTTATCCTTTTTGTTGTCTTTTTGTTTACCAATTACCTATTTCTTATCCTTTCCATTTTTATCCTTGTCATTGTCGCTTAGCGATCTATTCTTATCCTTCCTGTTTTCTTTGCCCTTTTAATTTTCTCTTATATTTATATTTATTTATATCAATATTTATTGTTATTGTTGCGCTGCTGTGCCAATTGAATTTCCCCTATGGGGATCAATAAAGTACTATCCTATCCTATCCTATCCTAAACTCTAAATGTAGTTCTGTAGTTGGCAGCCAGCTTTGCCTTGCCAAAAAGGGTCTGAACCTCCACTATGACATGCAGTATCTGTGGTGTTCGGGAGGGTAACAGCAGCCAATTGCTTTGGTCGATGCATCATTAAAGATGAAGATTTCTTTTTCTTCAGCCAGGGAGAGTTGGATCACCATGTACACCCTTTGGATTTTCATGACTTTGAGGTCTTGAAGAAACAAGTACCAAATCTGCCACACCCAAAATTTTCTTGGGGGAGTTGAGGGGGTGTGCATCCCATTCACAAGGATCAGTGGGTAATTCTCTCAAGATCAAGCGACCCTGAACACTGACTCGGGCAGTAAGTCCTAGAGGGTCACATAAGTTGTCGATTGTGGATAACAAGCCTTGACGCGTAAAGGGCCATTCAGAGGCACCAGTTTGTAGAGCCAGTGTGTCTGTAATTAGACCAAGAATGCACTGCATAGGAGGAATATCCTCTCTGCCAAAATCTTGTTGGTTAGTCACAACCTCCACACTATTAGATGCAACCTTGTGCAGTTTGAAATTAGATTGAGGATTGTTGGTGCTAAACTATGAAGTTAAGGAGCTTCAACATCACTCAGGAGGATAAACACTTTCTAACCATGAAACACTTAAAATTACATTTTGTACTTTTTTTTGCTGAGATGATATGAAAACAGTGACTTGTTTCTTCTGTTCCACTCCAGCTCTCAACTGCCTTGCCTTCACTTTGCCACTAGATGTCACTATTTTCCGTTCACCCCCAAGCTTCGAGTTTTGTCCACCACAATTTGATGGGGGGGTTAATGGAAGTTCACGCAAAACAAATCTGGCTCCACAACAAGTGAAACACAACAATAAGAGTAACAGACCCGCCGTGCCTGACCTAAGTTGCATTGTTCGGGGGTTTATTTTTCCCCCCTCATTCATGCTGCCTCTTGACCCAAGTGACACAACAGAGTTCCTTAGAGATGGACCCTGTCATCGAGACCACACACAACAGAGTCAAACGTAAATATGAAATGAACAGAAGCACGCGTCAATAATAGTAACAATAAGCCACATGGTCATCAAGTGTAACTATAACTATTATCTACAGGATATGTAGTGCATGATACACTCATACTTTTTGTCTTGTGCTCTCCTCAGAGGTACTCCACACATCCAATCTGGAGCCTCCAGGGATCCTTTTCAGCAGTCTGACCAAAGGTTAAATGAAAGTCAAAAAAGGTATGAAAAGTCATTTACATTGGTTATGAATGGACTATTAAGGCTTCTTATTTCTGGCTTTAGTACAAAACATCCAATGCTTTACTCATCTATCCTGACAAAATACAATCATAAAAATGACTCAACCTCACTTGTACAATGAATAATCTGTCGTGTCTTGGCTGAGCTAATCAGCGAAAAAAAATTGCTGATAACCAGCTCTTCCCGACCAGCCAAGCACTAAGTTTGTGCCTCATCAGACCATCTATGGCCAATGTCATGTACAGCTGTGGATCATCTCGCATAAAAGTGAAAATCTATTTCAAATGGACGCAGACTTTTTTGCTCCAGTGGTGCCATGTACAATGAAAACAGCAGTGGAACCAGAATAAAACCCTTTGGAACCCCACGCCTCACAGCACAGGGATCACAGGGCTCACAGAGGGTTTTGTTAAACAGAACACTGTGATACCGGTAGGGATTAAACACCTGGAGGACCTGACCTGAGATGCCGAAAAAGCTCTCCAATCTGTCCAATAATATTACTCGTAGACTCGTATCTAAGAGTAATTGGATAGAGGATGACTCTGAGTCCGTTAATCATTCACTACTTTTGTAATGGCTGTTTGAGTGGAGTGATTTGCTCTAAAAGCCGACTGAAGTGGCTCAAAGGGAGAAATAATGTGGAAGCTTATTTGAGACTACTTTCACAAAAAACTTCTTCAGAAAAAGGCAATGTTCGAGACTTGTCTGTAATTTGTCAGCGTCCAAACCATTTGTCTGTAATAACAGTTTAACCACCGCAGTTTTAAAAACAAGCTGAGAAAGCCCCTGGAGAAAATGGAGAGCAAAACATTCAACACAGAATGCCTTAATGTCATTCGTAACTCTTCGACAAGCAAAGCCAGCAGAGGACACACTGAACAAGTTGTACTTCAAGCTGACACAACAACTTTAGCAAGGCCTTACCACAATGATACATTCAAAATTATGAAAACCCTATACGCTTCAGACGCTCCTTTGTGCCGACAGCCATTAGACTGTATAGCAGCAGTTTGGAAAGCACACAACTCTGACCGTCCGGAGGTGCATCTGTGCTCCCACTACCTCACTACCTCACTCATTCATACATGTCATGTCCTCATTCGGTATCTACTTTGATCCTTGTTGTTGTCATTCTATTCTCATCCTGTTTATCTATTTTTATCCTGGTTATTGTCATTCTGTTGTCTATTTTTATATCAATTGTTGCCATTCTGTTGCCTATTTTAATCCTCGTTGTTGACATTCTATTTTTTTTTCCCTAGTTGTTGTCTTTGTTCCTTTAGTTGTCTCTTTCATTGATATCTATATTCATATTTATTGTTATTTTTGCGCTGCTGTGACAAAAGATAAAGTATTATTCCATCCATCCATCATCTGAGGCTTATCCTACTCAGGGTCACGGGAGCCTACTCTAGCTGTGTTGGGCAAGAGGCGAGGTACACCCTGGACTGGTCGCCAGTCGATCACAGGGCCACATATACAGACAAACAACCACTCACTCACTCAGGGCAATTTTCCAATTAACCTAATGTATGTTTTTGGACTGGGGGAGGAAACCCATACAGACACGGGGAGAACATGCAAACTCCACAAAGAAGGGGCCCCAGTCAGAATTACAGCAGGGTCCTTCATGCTGTGAGGCTGAAGCGCTAAACACTGCGCCACTGTGACGCCTAAAGTGTTATTATCTTATCTTATCTTACTTCGTGTATGGGCCTGTCAAAGGAGAACTCTGGCTCTCCACTGAAAGATACAGTAATCTTACTGTGATATCCTAATCCTTCTCATTAAAGTATGCTAAAAAAAAGATGTGTGCAGACATGCATACAAGACGGAATACATGTGTGTGAATGAGAGGGAATGAGAGTGGAGATGTGAGGCTACAAGGGGGTAGAGATGAAGATGGTGGAGGATTTTAAGTATTAGTCCAGAGCAATGGAAAGTGTTGAAAAGAGGTGAAGAAACTGGTGGCAGAAAAGTGTCAGGGGTAATGTGCTATAAAAACATCAGCTCGAACGAAAGGAAAGGTGCACAAGACGATGGACAGATTGGCAATGGCGTATGGTTTAGAGACAAGTACACAGAGGAAAAGGAAGACGGCAGGGCAGGAGACAGTTGAAACGAGGATGGTGAGGTTCTCTTTGGGAGTGAGGAGGATGGATAGGATCAGGAATGGGTCCATCAGTGGGGCAGCACACGTCAGTTGTTTTGGAGATAAAGTCAGACTGAGATGTTTTGGAGGAAGGATAGTGGATATATTGGTAGAAGGATGCTGAGCCTGGAACTACCAGGTAGGAGAGGGAAGAGGAGATCTGTTGAGAGGTGAAGGAGGACATGAAGTTAGAGAACAGTTTTAGATGGATGAAAATGCTTCGCTGTAGCGAACCCTGAAGGGAAAGATCCAGACATCCCATATCACACTCGTTTCCAGATATCTTTTCGCTGAAGACAAGACAACATGTACCCTCTGAAAAAAACAACAACTTTGAAGCGTCGAACTGCGCGTCTTCCGAGGAATGGTAAAATATCCGACGACCATGAACACATCATGACGTTGCAGGTCGTGGGCGGACGTGCGCGTGGCCATTCGCTACGCTACACTACTCTAAACCGTCCCTTTACACATAAAATGAGTCCCGTTCGAGGGAAGCCGGCAGAGCTCTGACGCCAGAAAACAAGTTTTCGCGACCAACACAGGCGACCACTCGACGTCTCTTGCTAATATCTCCACGGCGGCTGTCTTTCACCGTCGGCCAGCTACGCGCTCCGTGTCCCGCTACCAGGAGACGGGACAGCGAAGTGACATTCACGTTATTTCATTCATCACAACAACAGCAGCAGCAACAACAACAACAACAACAACAACAATGGCAGCAGGCGACTTTAATTTGTTGCTAGCGACGGATTCGTACAAGGTGAGTGCACCGGTTCCGACCCGTTCATAAGACCACGGGTGGTTCCACCTTCTAATTCAGTATTAAACCCGGTTTCTCCCGGAGAACCAGACGAATTCCGTTACTATCCGACGAGATACTGAGCGGTCAACGGTCCACTTTTGGGTGAATGGCCTGCTTTGACCGCGTAATAGGTGACTGTGTGTCGGTCGCTGCTGCCGTTTGAAACAGGTTCTATATTTTGCATATAGCCGTCTGCGTTCTAATGGGCGAGCTTGTTCGTCGCTGGGTTTTAACTGATCCTAATTTGCGTTGTTGTAAAGTCATGGACATTTGCTTGGGTGCCCCTGCCAGGTAACCCCCCCCCCCCATTGAAATAGTGTAAACATGTGTTAAATTCCTAAGTTTTGTTTTTTTTTCTCCATATATATGTGGTGTTGTTTCGAAAACCGCCTTGACTTAAAGCGTTATTAGAGGAATTAAAGCGAGGCAGCAGGCATAACAGAACACAACTGTAAAAAAAAAAACCCCAAAACATCATTGTTACTTTCTGTGGAAGATATTCAACAGAAAAAGTCTGGGACTTGGAACACACCTTTCCCCGGGTACAATCTGTTTGTTTTTTGTCTCGACCCAAAAGCCTTCTTCATTGTGATTTCAGTTTCATTTATCGAACCGAATGAGTCACCGTTCTCTCTCTTTTTTTTAATACGTTTCGTTTTAATGTCAGGCAAAAATCGTGACATAAACTTGGTTGGAGTTTTGACCGGTGGTCTGATAGGGGGTCGGGGCGGGGCGGCATTAGGCAGTATGGAGTTAAATGTCAGATGTCACAGTTAGATGTCATGCAACGTTTTTTTTGTTTTTTTTCTCCACAGCCTACTGGCAAACGTAAGGACAGGTGGCCAGCCAGCATTTTTTTTTTTAGCTCAAGCAAATTCTTAAAGACATGATCAAAGTAAGAGCACACACAGCCGGGAGCATTCCTTCAACAAGTCTGTGTGCAGTTTCTAATTCCCCGGTTATTTACCTCATTAGTCCGGAGAGGTAGTGTCCGTCTCTCTCGCTTAGATTTAACCATTCGGGCTTCCCGTTAGCTCACGGTTTTGTATTGTAGGCTCTTTTAGCGGACAGAAAGTAGGTCCAAATTGACTACCGTGATCATTAAAGACTAAAAATTGCATTACTGTCTCCGTCAATTGAGAAAAAAAGAATAGCAGTGTTTTCCCAAAGTCCAGGATCCTGTCATTGAATGACAAGATATTCAGTTTACTGTCATCTTCACTGAAACATTTCATCCCTCTTTTTTGAGCGATTTTCAGCCACCTATTGTTTTGCATTTTATACTTTCTCTGCCAACAGTTTTGAATTATAAATAATAATAATAATGACATATTTTATTCAAGGCGCCTTACTCGTCACTGGAAGACTTGTACAGATCTATACAATTATACAAAATACAGATTTCAAATTAGAAATAAATAAAAACAATAAATGTTACAAAGTGGTAAAAGTTAAAAGAAATAAATAGATGAATAAATCTTTCATTTTCTTCTTGCTTTCCCTTCAGGGGTTGCCACAGCGAATCAACCTTCTCCATCTCATCTTATTCTCTGTATCCTCCTCTCTCACACCAACTACCTTCATATCCTCTCTCACTATGTCCATAAATCTTCTCTTCGGTCTTCCTCTTGACCTCCTGCGTGGCAGGTCTAATTCCAGCATCCGTCTACCAATATATTCACTATCCTTCCTCTGTACATGACCGAACCATCTCAGTCTGGCTTCTCTGACCTTCTCTGCCAAACATCTAGCATTTACTGTCCCTCTGGACTCATTCGTGATCCTATCCATCGGTGTCCCAAAGAGAACATCAACGTCTTCATCTCTGTGACCTCCAGCTCTGCCTCCTGTCTTTTCATCATTGTCACAGTTTCTAGACCATACAGTTTCGCTGGTCTCACCACTGTCTTGTACATCTTTCCTTTCATTCTGGCTGATTGTCGTCTATCGCATAGTACTCCTGACACTTTACTCCACCCATTCCAACCTGCTTGAGCCCATTTCTTTACCTCTTTTCCACACTCTCCATTGCTCTGCACTGTTGACCCTAAGTACTACTTGAAATCCTCCAACTTCTAGCCCCACTGTTCCAGCCGGGTTCCTCTCATTCACACACATACATTCTGTCTTGCTGCAACTAACTTTCATTCCTGTCCTCTCCATAGCAAACTCAGCCTGTTCCGTGCTCTCACTCCAGGTCACAATGTCATCTGAAAACATCATGGTCCGTGGAAATTAATCTGTCAGCCTGTCCATCCCCACTGCAAACAAGAAGGGGCTCAGAGCTGATCCCTGATGAAGTCCCACCTCCACCTTGAACTTCTCCGTTACGACAGCACGCCTTACTACTGTCTCACAGCCAGCATACATGTCCTGCACCAGTCTAACATCCTCTCTGCCACTCCAGACTTCCTCATACAATACCGGAGTTCCTCTCTCACCCTGTTGTATGCTTTTTCTAGGTCTACAAAAGCGCAATTCCGCTCCCTCTGACCTTCTCTGTACTTCTCTGTTCGCATTGTCAATGCAAATACTGCATCTGCAGTACTCTTTCCAGGCATTCAGCCGTACCACTGTACACAAATGTTGACTTCTGCTCTGTCTAATTTCCACTACTCTTTCCTACAACTTCATTGTATGGCTCATTAACGTTATCTCTCTGTATCAACGCAATTCTGCACATCTCCCTTATTCTTAAAAATAGGCACCATCTCACTTCTTCTCCATTCCTCAGGCATCTTCTCACTCTCTAAGATCCTGTAGAATAATCTAGCTAGAAACTCTACCCCTGCCTCTCCTAGACACTTCCATGCGTCCACAGGTATTTCATCAGGACCAACTGCCTTTCCACTCTTCATCCTATTCAATGCTCTCCTCACTTCATTTTTACTAATCTCTGCTACTTTGTGCTCTGCAATAGTCACATCTTCTGCCCTTCCCTCTCTTTTATTTTCCTCATTCATCAGCTCTTCAAAGTACTATTTCCATCTTCCCACTTCCTGCATCTTCCAAGCTCTCCCTGACCACCCAGAGCCTTTATCAACTCCTCCCTGAAAACCATACAACACTCCTCCCTTTTCAGCTTCCACCACTTTGTCCTCTTATCTGCCTTTGTCCTCTTGATCTTCCTTGTTACCAGCGTCATCCTACAGACCACCATCCTATGCTGTCTGGCTACACTCTGACCTACCACTACTTTGCTGTCACTGATCTCTTTTAGATTACCTCATCGATACAAAATGTAGTCGAACTGTGTCATCTGCGTCTATCTGACATTCTTTTCATCTCCAGAACATTCCAAACAAACTCCTCCTTCAAGATTACTCCTACTCCATATGTCTTCCTATCAGTACCATGATAGTACAACTTAAAACCTGCTCCTAAGATTCTAGCCTTACTACCTTTCCACCTCCTGGACACACAGTACATCCACCTTCCTTCTCTGGATCATGTCACCCAACTCTCTACCTTTTCCTGTCATCATCCCAATATTCAAAGTCCCTACTCGCTATCCCAGACTCTTTCCTTTCTTCTTCTCTCTCAGCTTCCGAACACACTTTCCTCCTCTCCTTCTTCGACCCACAGTAGCCCAATTTCCACTGGTACCCTGTAGGTTATTGTTTTTGTCCCGGGCCTCGACTGATTTCGGTAGGAAATTCTGAGATTCGCACATGTGGTGTCGGCACAAGTTTACGCAGGATCCTCTTCCTGACGGAACCCTCTGCTTTTATCCCAGCTTGGGTCCGACTCAGGGAGACCCTGGCCCATGCCCAATCCGAGGGTAGTTCCGGGAGACACTGGCCTGTGTCGCCCTAAGGCTGCATTATTCAGTTTACTGTCATAGTATCTAAACATGTATATTTGTTCAGCGGGGGTTACATGATTTTAACCTTTTGTGTCTTAAGATTTGACAGAAAGCCAGTAATTGATTATACTATGATGAAAAAGGTTGCAGATTAGGAAAGGTTGCAGCTCTGGTAGAAAACGCTGATGAAAACAATTTATACGTCTATGGCAAGGCAAGGATTGTTGTCTCAAAATTATTTAGAATCACATTTTTTCCCCAATGCCCACGTATGCATTGTGCATTCTTTCACCTAACAGTTGATGAATATTGATGTTCATTTATATTTTTTATTGCTAAGTTCTAATGATCATTTTGCTTTCTAAAACAGTGCTGCACTGATGAGCTGATGCTGTGTGTTTCCAATTCAAGAAATGATGATATTTATGGCTGATATTGAAGTTGCAGAAACTGTTGCAAGACAAAATATTTGAAATGGGAAAAAAAAAAAGATATTTATACATATTGGATTGTTATTTGTGCAATTTAACATTTCAGTAAGGACATTTTTAAAGATTAAAAAAAAAGAATAAATTCCAACACAAACAAATAAGTCAACTGAACTTTGATGAAATCCATCGAAAGACCGTGTTTTTTTGCAAAAGGCACGTATTCTGCAAGAACAAAATTGTTGACTATTTAGCAAAAGTTCCACAACAAATGAGTGTATGGTAAAGAGCACTATCCAAATAAAAGCAAATGCACTTTTTCAATGGTAAGAAAAGCATAAAGACTATCATTCCCAAAAATGGATAATCAGAAGTTTTAAATAAAACATTGAACTGCCATGTATCTAAGTTGTTAATACACCTGTTGCTGAGGGTATACGATATGAAAATAACATCTATTCTGAAATGAATAATTAGTTAATAGTGAATACCTTCACATCACAAATATTTTATTTGGAATTACCCAACAGCAAAATTGGAATAGATAGCACTAAGTTAATTTACGAAACTACATGAGATTCTGAACTCTCCAGTAGTTAATGTTCTATTCAAGCTCTGAGATATGTGTGTTATATAACAAAAATCTTAACACTTCAACCAAGCAATTCTGTGGTTTGTCTGGCATGATGGCCAGAATAACTCCACATTTAAATATCTTTGCTTGGTGTCTTTTCTGTCATCAAATGATCCATATAGTCGTATTGCACACCTCTACCGTCTGCATGAAGAAACCTCTGAAGTGTGTCCTCTAAACTCACAAGCACCCTGTCTTACTTCTGAATGAGTGCAAAAAGAAACCAAAATCTGTAACACGCAACCATTTATACCCAAAACAAAGATCAGGTGGCACAGTCCACTTGTGACGCATGCGCATTTTACATAGCCAGGTGGGAAAGTCACACCACTGTTACGTTTTTCATTTTTTAGAAAATAAATGAAAAGAGTTTGCCAGCAGAATTGAGAGGGAGTTAGTCAGTATGCTGTACCGACAGCTGTGTGAAAGGAACTTACATCTCTGTAGATATGGATTCACACATATTGTGTCTGTGAAATGGGCCACCTTTAGTTAAAAAAAAAAAGCCTAGGTTGAATTCTGGTTGCGTTTTGTGATTTAATACTCATAAAGGTGATAAGGGTAATTAATGAAACTGCCACTAAGCATTCATTGTTTTTGTTTTTTGTTTTTCCTTGAGCACCAGGCAAGGCTCTCCATGTGACTTAGCTCTGTGGTTTGTAGTTTTTTCCGATATCGTCACTTGGTTGCACAACTTGTGTAATAATGACCAGCATTATAGAAGGCAGCCACAGCTTAGCTCTGAGGGCTTTTGCTTTCCTTACAAAAGCCGACTTTCTTTGTGCCGGATCTTACATTCTAACGAACCTTGAATATGATCTGTTAACAAAAGCCTCATACCAGACTGGTACGCACAAATGCCTTCTTTTCGGCTACTGATGCAAGTTGTTTTTTTACCCTCCTGTTGTCCTCTGCTGTCAAAAATGACCACCACCATTTTTAACAGCAGAGGAAAGAAAACCCCAAATTATCTTTTTTCAACTTGAATTGAAAAAACTCCCGAATTTCCCCAATGGGGATCAATAAAGTATTATCTTATCTGAAATTTTATGACTTTTCCTAAAGGAAATCATCTACCCTTATACAGCGTGTTCACCACCTTGCGGTGTCAAACCGCCTAACGCTATATTTCACATTCATCCAGTCACATTAGGAGCGATTTGGGGTTCAGTGTCTTGCCCAAGGAGACTCTCGGGATGCAGACCGGAGCCAGATTGTAGGGCCGCCCACTCTGTCAACTGAGCCACAACTGCCCCTAACAATTGATCCTAAGATTAGAAAAAGTGAAACATTTTGTTTGTTTGTATTTCAATGAAAGCTGTACACCACCAGGGTGCAAAGATCGTCTAAGGGGTCACCTTTGACCCAGGAGTAATAAAAGGATTAACACACCACAAAGAAGGTACATACACAAATATTGTACCACAAGTCACCGAGATGCTCATGATTGGACTTTGCATGTGCAGATCCTGCACCTGACACCACACGTCGCTCAAGTTCAGAGAAAATTAAAAAACATTTCTATCTAAATAAAACTTGCCCAACAACAGGGTTAGTGGCTATAAAGGTATCTCAGAGTATCCCCGGATGTTTCTTGCTAAAGCCATGAGTGCGCCTTTCAACGTCCACCGGGTCCTAGGAGGGATTTTGTCCATGAGGAACAAGAGATTGTTGATTTAGGACTGGAGGTATCTGAAGAAGAATATTGTGAAGAATACAGCCCAGAGCATGATGCATCTTCAGACGAAGAAGAAGTCTCTGAAGTTGACAAGCAGATACTCTTGTCAAAGAACAGCAAGATAGCATCGTTCTCCTCACCACCATGTGGCAACCACGGCAGTATGGCAGGACCAAATGTCAGTAGTATGACCCCAGGACCCACAAAATAAGCACTTGGCCACACCTATGACATCTCCTCAACCTTCCTCATATTCATCACACCAGCCATTGAAAAGATCATCCTGGAGAATACTCATTTGAAGGTTTTCTATAAATATGGAGATAACTGTAAAAGGATGGATGGGATTGACCTGGGTGCCTACATAGGGCTGGTAATCCTATCAGGTGTACATAGGTCCCAAGGCAAGACTATATCTAATCTCTCGAATGCAGAAAGTGGAAGGACAATATTTCGTGCCACAATGCCAATGAAAGTCTTCAACACTCAAGATTAGACAACCATAAGTCAAGGTCCAAGGTATTTGACGGACAAACTGGCGGCCATCGGATAGGTCTTGGAGAAGTAAGCCTGCCATAGCTCTATAACCCTGGGCCTGAAGTCACATTTTTTTGTGCTATGGAACAGCATCGAACAAACCCTGATGTCCGAGAAGAACAAGGAAGAAGAGAAAGAGGAGTTTGTTCCTGGAACAGCTGGGGAAAGGCATTTCTTATCGCACACATTGAGAGAAGGGAGTGCCGCCCCCACACAGAAACATCTTGTGGAAGCAAAGAAGAGAAGCCAGTTCTGCACAGGACATCCTTTTCAATGAAATGAAAAGTAATTTCCATATTATGGTAAATGAAAGTGAAAGCAAGGAATTTCAGAGTTGGACTCGGGGGATGTTAGACTATGATTCTGGCTTGATATGCTAAACTTTTACAGCAGTTTCCATCAATGTAGTCCCTTATAACCAGCATTAAAATGACAGAACAATGATATCAGCGGCTGCTATAGTTTGTGGGGTTGGCGCCCTGACGATGAATTTTGCTTCTCTGATATCGAACCATACAGTCAGGCAAACATCAGCATCTAATCATGGTACGGTCATGGGGATGTAGAAACTGATCATACTTTTTAACTAAGATATGTGTTGTTTTTGTTGTTATTTTTCAGTGGTACAACACAAACATTCCTGCTTAATGTCTACAACAATATGTCAAGTTTTATGTAACCATTTTTTTATTTTTTAATGGTATGCTCCCAACTAGATTAACTTAGTTTGTCCAGATCTCAAAGCAAGAAAAAGCATCACAATTCCCCTCAGCATGGGGGGAAAAATGTAAATTTGTCAGATTCACATGTTGTGTTCTGTGGAAAATTGTTAACTTTTTTGTAGCTTTGCACCGTGGGTCTTAGAGTAACGCTATTTTAATGCTCTGTATGTGTGAACATATTGCAGTATTGACAGTAAAGTTGACTTTGACTTTAATGTAATTTAATTGTTAACTTTTACCAAAGGTATCAAAGAATGTAGTCGGGTAGTCCAAAATAAAAATCTGGGCACTTTAGTAACCAGCTCAGGAGTCATCCCTGGGTCAAAGAAAATAGCCTTGAAGTCGCGTGGTGAAGTACCTGATTTAAATTATGTAATGTCACCCCCCTTCATTTGGATCACAAGATTTCAGAGGTGAGGATAAATGGCTCTGTATTCTACACATATTTTTCACCCCTGTCTGACCCCTGATCATACTGGTGTGTTTGGCTGCCATTTTGCAACAGTGAACATTTTTATTTGCTTTGTTCTCCCATTATGCCGATTTTAGAGTTTGTGCTCTGTTGCCTGTAAGCTTGAGGATCTATTTTTTAGGTTATTTTGTAAATTTTCAAAGCTGTTAGTGGTCTTACTTCTTATTTATCAGACTTGCTTTGGGCTCATAGGCCATCCAGAACTCTCTGAGCTTCAGTCTGGAGGTCTTTTATAATTTCCTATAGTTAAAAGCAAAACTCCAGGCGTAGCTGCTTTCTACTGTGACCAGGCTGTGTGAAGAAATAAAGCTAAGAAATAAGTAGAAATAGAAGGGTATTTACAATACATCTCAGGGACTGCTTTCGAAGGGTTCACAGGTTTCTGACTATGTTTGACAGGGCACATCTGTATCTGATTACACCAGAAAGAACTGTGACCAGGAGGCAGTTTTTACTGCCAAAGTCCCTGTGGTTGCATGGCTTCATCGTTGTATTTGTTTTTCTCTTGTTTTGTTTTTTTTCTTTGTCTGTTATATGTTCTTCTTCGCTGTAGTCTAAAACAAAGACTCCCAACACTTTATTTAATCTCAAATTGGCTATTGCGTACAGCTGCTATGTATGACTTGCAACAGCTAGCTCCACTGATGATGGCAAAGAAGCAGACCTTAAATTGTTTGTTACTTGGGAGCGACTTCCTTGAGAAAATCATAATTTCAGTGACATCCAAATGAAAGTATTCTAATTTCATAACATGCAAAAGGTTTCTTTGGCAACTGCATTCTGTAGTTCTACTCTCTTTTTACTTTGGTTTTACTTTGGCGTATATGTGATACTATGGTTACGTGTCGACTAAGGTTTCATGATTTAGGTCTTGTTTGACTTTTATACAAAACGCACACATTTGGCTGCACGCCTCTGCTTGTCAGGCTGGAATAAATTAGTCTTCCTCTGACTTTTTCATTGCCACAGACATTAGACAAGCTTTGCAGAAGGTGCTTGCTCAACGTCACGCACTGTTAAAACCAATCTGGTTGAAGCGGTAGACAGATTTCCTTTTATTTTATTTTTTTTCAATACAAAGACTTTACCTTGGCATTTGCTGTAATTTTGATAATTTCCCTGTGTTGGAAATGTAGCCTCAGTGGCCAACTTATGAGACTTTACTCAGATGAGGGAACCCAAGGGTTCCCTAACAGTAATACCAAATAGAGTGGAATATTATTACTGCTACTACTACAAGCCTATATAAAATGGGATTTTTTTTTTTAAAAAAGGCTTTGACTTATTAATAATCAAACTAAAATGTTCTTTTTTCTTTTTTAATTGAGCTCTTATTTCAACCCCTCCACTTTGTTTCATTTGATAAGAAGAATGTGTATATCGAGAGTTCTTTGAGGGGGTGATTTAGGGTATATTGGTCAATGTCAAGTGGAGTTCTGGTGTGCCAGGAGCATGTGAAATTTGTCCTTTGCTCCCTGACAAAGGGGTTGTTGCTGCTGGTTATTCAAGTAGGATTACAGAAGCACACAGGGAGACTTGATGTGTTAAGCTGTCATGATTCCTTCCTATTCCAATCCAGAAAGTATGTTTACTGTACTTACAAGCATCTCATTGAGTGTGTTCTCACCTTATCATTAAGGTGCTTACAAGAGTTGTTGGGGTTTTTTTTCCCCTTACTTTATCTTGCTGATTTAAATCTTTTTGATGTGACAAGATTAGAAAGAGATGAATAAAGCTTAAATATCATGAGGTAGATTTTACTGAAAGACATCGTTACATCATTAAACCTTGTGTTTGTGGACGAAAATGCATTCTATCGTTTCCCTGTCTTTCAGATCACACACTACAAGCAGTATCCACCAAATGTCAACAAGGTCTACTCCTATTTTGAGTGTCGTCGCAAGAAAGGCTCCCAGTTTTCAGAAGTGGTGTTCTTCGGTCTCCAGTATCTGTTGAAGAAGTACCTCACAGGTATGTTCCTGTATGAAACCATTCTGTCGCAAAGCCGAAATAAATAAACCGATCATTTCTTTGATTAACGCATTCTGGTTGTTCGTTGTAAAGGTTTTCAGTTCTGTGTTTTGTCTGCAGGCCAAGTTGTGACAGAGGAGAAGATTCAGGACGCCAAGCTGTTCTACCAGATGCACTTCAAGCAGGCTGTATTTGATGAGGAAGGATGGAGAAAGCTCCTTGAGGTATACAGAGTATTTACAACTTCCTGCTGAGACAAATTCACACTAAAGAGGATGTTTTTCATAACGTACGTAATAACTTA
This sequence comes from Fistularia tabacaria, assembly GCA_901007705.1. Classification (NCBI taxonomy): domain Eukaryota; kingdom Metazoa; phylum Chordata; class Actinopteri; order Syngnathiformes; family Fistulariidae; genus Fistularia; species Fistularia tabacaria. The sequence goes on from CAAKHD010004268.1 coordinate 109,322, forward strand.
AGGCAAATGCTCTTTCCTCTGTCAGAAACATGATGGCCGACTTCCCATCCGTATCAAAGCAGTCCCAGAGGGCAAAATAATTCCTCGAGGAAACGTGCTCTTTACTGTGGAAAACACGGATCCTCGCTTCTACTGGCTCACTAATTACATTGAGGTAAATGAAATATGGGAGTGATTTGGCAGCGTTGGAGCCTGTAAGAGACGGTTGGGCTGAATGATGAGATGAGTCAGATTAAATAATCCTTTCCTTGAACATATCATCACAGAGTGCAGAATTTTGGAGCCCAACTAAGTTGGTGGTTGTCCTTAACTTGAGTTTAAGAGTCAGGTTTCTTTTACAATGTAATTTCATTCTGTCTACATTTTTTTGTTTTTAAAGGATAAACAAAAAGCCACTTAACAAATCAATCACTCAGATGAACCATGTTTGCTGCGCCCCTGTGGGCATTTAGTAGTAGAACGTCATCTGTTTCCATTTTGCAGTGTAACTGTAATATCATACCTTGCATGACTTTGAGTGATAGTTGCAATGGACTATCCTTTACTTTGACTGGTTGCAGGTCCTACCCATTGTGTCCACATCATTGTTTGGTCTTTGGACATTTTGAATGTCCACTGGAGGCAAGAACAAGTCACCTTCGAGATTTGTTTTTGTGATGGGCTCCAAAAGAAAAAAATAAGGATGCTGTAGAATAAGAGATCAATTTAAAGGCCTCAGATAATGGCCATGAAGCAGCAATAAGAATAAGACAGAGTATTTTTATTTATTGTACTTATTTGCTGGTTATGTGATTCTTGCAGTTCTATTCAAAAGCGCACAACAATTTTGATCCTTTTTTTTGTTTTGTTTTTACCTGGAAAGAGACGTAACAGAATTTTTCTGCTTTTTCTTCGCCGGAACTTATCATTTGCATTAATTAAATTATTTGTGTAATAACTTGCATCTCAAATTAGCCCATCACCAGTGGGCTGCTCGTAGTAAAGGCGTGAATACATCCAAGAGGCATTGAAATCCAGTCACAGCATTTTTGTAGCTGTGCCTGCGGATGTTGTCTGGGCCACTAATATTTGCAATTGATATCAGGATTATGGAAATAGCATATTGTAGGATGCCACAGCTTGTCGATCACTGGAAAGTGCAATACTCCATCCCGTTGTATAGCTAACTTTGAACCATGAAAGACGTTTATGCAGACATACTCAGATTTGAGGTGTGGAATGAAGCTTTCTGCGATGAGGATAGAGCAGGGATAAAACTATGATACAAATCTACTGAAAGTTTGAAGATTTGTGAGGACTGTATTTGAAATGCAATTTTATGTTACATGACTAATCAGTACCATTCTCCTGATGAGCTGGAAGCACAAAGGTGAAGAATTTTCTTTGTGTGGGTTCCTGATTTTCATATTTCCCTTCTTTGGTTATAACCTTCTGCATAGTTCTGTGAATTCTGCATGAGCTGATTAGAGAGAATACGATGTTCCTTTGCAGAGTTCCTTTTTTTCAGGCAATAAAAAGCAATGAAACTTGGAATTGGTACTAAAATCAAGCAAACTTCATTTTTCCGTCACAGTGACTAAATAGAGAAAGTGACTTTGTTTGACGGGACGCTTTGCAGCGTTCTTCAGAGTCAATATAACCACATTGCAACTCAATGCTATAAATTCGGTTGCTTTGTCAGTCTACGCATATACTACTCTGTTTTTACATTGACTGTTCTACTCCTCAGCATAGATTATCTCCATGGTTTAGGCGGCTTATGTTGGGCTGATTTATTTCCCTCTTACAAGAAATGTATAATTATCAACAGTTTTGTTTTCTGCTCAATCCTGCTATAACCACTTGTTACTGAAGTGAGTTTCAAATAATAAAGTCCTTTTATGAAACAGAACCTCTTAATCTTTGCCTGAAAATCATGTGAGCGTTTGTCGTTTGGCGAGAGATGTTGTTGTTACGCTTTGTCTTTTTCATAGCCATGCTGTTCTTTTTGTCATTCGCTGGCGTCTTTTGTCTCCTATAAGGTTGTCATTTCTTGTGCCCACACCCGTCATTTATTCGACCATCTTCTCTTGGTTACTTCAGACCATGCTGGTCCAGATGTGGTACCCCATCACAGTGTCCACTATATCCCGGGAGTTTAAGAAGATCCTTGCGAAACACCTAAAGGCCACATCTGGGAGTCTCGAAGGCCTGGACCTGAAACTGCATGACTTTGGCTACCGAGGAGTCTCTTCACAGGAGGTTGGAAGGTTTTTCTTAATATCAGCAGTTTAAAATAAAAAAAAATAACAGGCCTACTCAGAATGGTTCTTTCTCACTCCTCAAACTATTGCGCCTTTTATTTTATCTCTGTTTGTACTAGGCTGTGTACAGTATGTTAATGTTTGGGTTTTTTTTTCCTAGCCTTTTTCTTTGTGTTTTTAGCTGGCTGTTTTTTTTTGTTCTTTTTTTTGTTATTGTGTTTTGCAAACAAACAGAATATTCTGTTCTTAAAAAAACATGCAGACATGGAGTGTATCAAAGAACTGGTTAAACCTCTTGTGATAAAATCAATTAGAACAGAACATACTAAAAGCTGTCTGAAAGCCATAATTCAAGCAAAACGCTGAGTTTTATTTGTGAACATTACCTTCTATGTCAGCTTCCAAATTTCCCAACAATTTTTTGACCAGCAACGCAAACACTATGAACTTGATCTGTCTTGAGGCATGATTTAAATTTCCTCCTGATTGGTCAGAAAAAAAATACCCAAAGTAACATTTAGAAATCTGTTGATAACACCATCTTTGCCTGCAGAGTAGAACAAAACCACACATTCCTATGTGAAGTAGAAGCAAAGTGATAATTTAGAGAGCTGAGAAAGAAACAAATTCCACTTCGTCTGTGATGCAATCACTTTTTTGTTTGTTTGGTTTTTTCTTTTGTTTTTTTTTTTTAAATAAATCCTCTCAAAGGACAAGTATGAAGCCACAGAGGCTCCCTACCCGTAACTTTTGGACATTTGACATATTATTCATAACCTTACTGAATATGGTCAAGTATTCATTAATCGGATCCAGAATCGGATAGGGCTAGGCCGCCTATGCATTAACCAATACTAACTGGGGTCAGCTTTGCGAAGATTGAGTTTGTTGTACTTACAAGTAGCAGAAAGGTAAGCAGCATGTTGCGGGTTTAAACTTTAAGACACTCCGCTTCAGTTTACGCATTTCATGAATCTTATGTTATAAGGCTACGCGGTTGTGTTCAGAGGATTGTTTGGCATGCAGCCATTGTTCACAGCTCCTGTCAACCTGACATGAATTCTGGGAGAACTGGTATTTAAGAAAAAAAAGGACTTATTTTGAATGAATTCTGGGAGACCATTAGGATTTTGCAACTTTGTTGATATTGTGTTATCAGTTTACTAACAATCTATGGCCATTCATATTGTGCTTCAAATAGTTGTACTTTTAGCAGAAGGTACAAGTGTATTATGGGAAGTCAAGCTTTTTTAATGACAAAACAAGGAGTGGTTATTGAGACTATTTGTCCTTCATTCAGGCTTTGTTTTTATTTTTTGTTTTTCTTTACAATAAGTAGTTTCTCTTTTTATATGAAAATGATACATGTATATTGTAAAGTAACGTGTTTATATTTTTTTCATTTATTTTTGCAAATTCTCACTTAGGATCAAAAGAAAATAATCGGTATTTAAGAAAAAAAAGGACTTATTTTCCAGTGCTAACACAATCATCAGTTCCAACCAACTTACTAGAGATAGAAAAGGATATGATGATGAAAAATGACTGAAATGATGAAAATGATGTATTCATATCATTGCACTTTTAACATTGTGTCCAGCAGTAACACTATGTAAAAATGGACAAATTTCCCATCTTGTGTTTGATTTAATTATGAATAATTTCAGATATGCTTCACCTTCTAAATAGGGTCTCGAGTATAGCATTTTGGATCTTCCCTCTTTCTCGGAAATGGCAGTGAGGAAGACAAATACCCCTTCTAGCATCCTGAAAGACACTGTATATGTAATACGATGAGTGTTATGTAATTTAATCACAACCTTTAGACATAATAACGTCAGTATGCTACCTGCTTTGACCACTCTGAATTAACCATGTGATTTTCATCATATGTTTATGATCAGCACCAAGGCCAGAATAACAGGAGTAATTTCAAGATCACAGGAAAAGTATTACATCATGCCCTTTTAAGTTGTTAAGTAAACGTATAATGAGCCACGTGCATCTCGTGCGCTTAGGTGGACTAAGTGTCAGAGTATAATGCAAGAGAGATCTTATTAGAAATCCAGCTAAATGTCAACCCAGTCACTTGGTACTTTGCTGATGTGTTTCGGTTCTAGAGTCAATAAATAGATAAAGTTTACTGTGGCTTCATTAAACATTAATTAATGGCAGCATAAAGGCTTATTCATAGTCAGCGGTCCCGGTCCAACGTTAGCTTGCGGACACAAGCGAAACAAAAGCCTTTCTACATCCACTGCAGATCCACTGCACTTTGAGGTTACACTGATTTGCCGCTTCCTGTATTTGAGTAAGTTTGGTCGTCGTGCAGGCAACACGCATCAAAAGGTTTTGCTGAACACAAGCTTATCAGATAGATGACACATAGCGTGATGTGCAGTCCTCTTAAAAAACATTACTCAAATCTCAGTTCGTAAAGGATTTTTATCAAGTTTTTCGAAAGACTAAACAAATTCTGTCCCCCCCACACACCACTACGCATGGTACTCTGGTGGTGGGAAAGGCCTCACTGTGTGGGGGTTGGGGGACTTAGGGTAGAGGGATGCAACAGGAAGAGTTATGGGATGTAATGTTGTCACAACACCATAGTTGGGTTTGTTCTCTTGTAAGGACGCGTGTCTCTCTATGACACATACCTCTGCCCGAGACCAAGCTGTTCTCCCATTACCTCACCTGTAGCCAAACTATTTCTGTATATGGTTCAGGACAGCGATAGCTATTCAAGTAACTGAAATACAAGCACCAGAACAAGACTATTCAATGTTTTCCTTTCAACTCATCTCTACTCGTAGTGAATGTTGATGCAGCAGCAGTAATCTCTACACTGCGAGCACCGGCGCTTGTGCCACTCTCTGCTTATGTTTACATTAAGCTCTGGTTGCGGTTGAAGATTTATCGCTACAAACTGTCTCTTTGCTTGGATCCAAGCCAGCATCATTAGTCTTGATTAACGGTCATGTATTGTAGTCAACAGCATTTTGGAAATAGGCAGTAATTCCAAGTATGTGTACACTAAAATTATATACGTATGATATACAGTGCCATACAACTTATTAAACGATAATGTGTTTAATACAATATTTAGGGCTAAGAACGGTTTATTAATATTACCTATTAGTGAAACTGGTGAATTACTTTTTGAATCATAGAAATAATTCCCAGTTATCTTCCTGTGCCACCCAGTCAGCAGCTTTAGGTGGAGCATCTCACCTGGTCAACTTTTGCAGCACGGACACAGTAGCTGGACTTCTGATGGCTCAGCGTTACTACAGATGCCCAATGGCTGGGTTCTCCATTCCAGCTGCAGAGCACAGGTAGAGCAAATGGCTGCAGTTACTTCTTCTTTGGACTTTTACTGTCCCGTTTACTTTTCTGGATCTTTTTTTGAATATCTTTTTGGGTCATAGTGACCAACCATAACTTAGATAATCGAAATGATTTTTTTCGCACATGTATTTGTTTGCTGCATATTCATAATTTCTGCAAAGAACAATCATTAAAAGATGTACTTTCCTACTTATTCGGCACTGTGTGGTGTAAACTCAGTTAGTTTTGATACATACTTGACAATTCTTTTTTTTTTTGCTCATTTGCACTGTAAATTAAACCAATGATCATAGCTATATGATTAAAACAGCCTCTTTTAAATATCAGGAAGAACTAACATAAAAAAAATAGTTCAGGGTTTGGCCCAATTAGCAGTAAGTCGTCAGTTGACCCTCCAGAGGTTTGTAAAAAATAATTGGAAGATTTTTTTTTTTTTTTTTACATAAAAAATAAAAGGTAAAGCCTTGATATGTTTAATTATGCAGTGGAGGAGACTATTAAGTATTAGAAAAAAAACATTTTCCACATCATAAATTGTGCTGGCATTGGAATAAAGGGGCTTCCGAATATCATAATATTCCTCTGTCCTAATATTTTTCCTCTTCTGTATGAATCACATGCAGTTTACCATTTCATCTTAAGCCCGTGATTCAGCAGTACAGGACAACCATTATACCATTTGTTCTTCGTTGGTATGCGCAATGTTTCATTTTGACCTGTTGTAAATGCATTTTCTGATGTCACAGTCCTCTGCTCTGTAACATGCTCTTCGACACCAACAATTTCTCTGCTCTTCCTCTTCATTGTAACTCCCCCTCGTCTTCCAGCACCATCATCTCTTGGGGGAAGAGCAGGGAGAAGGAAGCGTTCGAGCACGTCCTGGATGAGTTCGCGTCAGTGCCGGTCTCTGTGGTCAGTGACAGCTATGACATCTTCAACGCCTGCAAGCACATCTGGGGAGACAAGCTGAAGGAGCGAGTCATGGAGCGCGGCCAGGATTCCTGTCTGGTCATCCGGCCGGACTCCGGAGACCCAGCTGAGACCCTCATTGAGGTAAATAACAGTTTGACGTCCCAGCCCTTGGGCGGCTCTGCCTCAGTTGGATGAGCGGCCGTCCTTCCAATCAGAAGGTGGGCGGTTTGATTCCCAATACCTCCTGGCTGGATGGCCTGGTTAGAGCCTTGGATTGCTGCTCTGCTGCCATCTATGTGCGTGTGATTGTGTGTGAATGGATAAATGCTTTCTAATGTAAAGCACTATATATGTTAAGACCATTGTCAGTGCAGGATCAGGCTTCATTGTTGTCTTTTTTTTTTTTTTTTTTTTTTTTTCCAGTTTCAATTTTTCAATTATTCTGAATGCGGCAAATCTGCAGTCTTATTTTGAGTCATCTTTGAATTTTCAGACAACACACACGCGCACACACACACAAACACACACAAACAAATTAGCAT
>CAAKHD010004271.1:0-10512 GCA_901007705.1 Fistularia tabacaria
AACATCAGCTTTGAGTTCAAGCAAACAGGAGCAGATTTCACACCGACGAAGGAAACTGAGACCACACTCTCGTTCTATGTCACTAGAAACGTGTTTGACACTTTCATTAGTCGGAGTCCCCTGGGATTTTTCTCATGTTTAATGTGTGAAACAGTGGCTTAATGAGTGAGAAAAATGGAGACATGACATTTTCACTCATTTTCGGGTCACCCTCCCTTAGTTAAACTGTTTGTCACCGCGTCGCGAGTGCAAACCCTGGGACGGAATTAATCTTAAATGATTTAAGAAGAAGCGATTGCCTCCTGCCACCCATGAAGCTGCGCCGCCTCGGCGTTTCACCCGTCAGATTCGGTCAATAATCCGCCGACTCTCCGTCTCTCTGCGTGACCTACTTTACGAATCAGAGCTGGGATCCGGAGTCTTGACAGATGGAGGGAGGACAATAAGCCACTTCCTGGCGTAGATTCAGAGGCGTGATACGACCGCGTCGTGGTGACCTTGTATCTCCTTGACGGTTCCCCTTCAGGCTCGGTTTGACACGCGCCGTCCGGCATCTTACGAGACGTCTCGTCCGTACGTCCTCCAGGTGGAGATGGAGGAGAACGAGGCGCTGTACCACCGGATGGTCTTCGGCCCGACGCGCAGGAAAATCTGGAACCTGATGGAGATGCCCTTCTCGTCAGTGCCCGCAAAGCTGATGGCCGTGGCGTCCTCCATCTTTGTGCTGATCTCGCTGGTCGCCATGACGCTCAACACCGTGGAGGAGATGCAGTACAAGGTGCGTGTTCGGGTCGCCTTGGGAACGACAACGCTCCCGAGCGCAACTCGTCACGCATAGCAAAACGTCTCAGTGCGTCCTCCAGACGGCGTCGGGCCAGATGAAGGGCAGGTTCCACGGCGAGTACGTGGAGACCTTCTGCATCACCTTCTTCACGCTGGAGTACCTGCTGCGCCTGGCCTCCACGCCGGACCTCAGGTGTTTCGGGCGGAGCGTGCTGAACACCGTCGACCTCGTCGCCATCCTGCCGCACTACCTGCAGATGGCGCTGGAGTGCTTCGAGGACCAGGACGTACCTCTGCATTCGGAGGACATCGAGACAGTCGGGCGGGTTGGAAAGGTAATAATAATTATTATCATTATATAATTCAGCAGGTTTTCATCCAGTCGATATCTAATGAGCAATAACAATTTCAAGTGACTGATCCTTGTGAGTTCTTTCGCTTCTTATTGGTGGAATGGAATCGACCTCTCGCTCCCCTGGAGACTAAAAAGTTGACGTTGACTTTTAGTTTTTGCCAAGGGACCACTTTTGGGTCCATCCGAGTACTTTAAACGTCTGCAGAGTGTCTATCTTGGAAGGTCCGGTGTGTTTTCCAGCCACCCCATGATGTTGATCTAGTCCAGAAACAGCCGAGTCAGTGGCGTCAGTCCGTCTCATCTCACATGTCAGGTTGTCATCGATTCAAATCTGCCTGTTCATATTCATGTATCAGAGGGAATGTAGGCGTCCAACATTATCCCCTGGTTATCCCATGGTTATCCCCTGGTTATCCTCTGGTTATCCCCTGGTTATCCCTTGGTTATCCCCGAGTTATCCCCCAGTTATCCCCTAGAAATCCGCTAGTAATCCCCGAGGTATCCCCTGGTTATCCCCAGGTTATCCCCTGTTGTCCACGATATAACCCCGGCTTATCCCTGAGTCATCCCCTAGTTTTCCCCGAGTTATCCCCCGGTTATCTCCTGGTTATCCCCGAGTTATCCCCAAGTTATCCCTCAGCTATCCCCTCGTTATCGAGTTGTACCCTAGTTATCCCCGAATTGTCCCCCAGGTATCCTCTAGTTATCCTCGAGTTATCCCTCAGCTATCACCTAGTTATCTAGTTATCCCCTCGTTATCCCCCAGTTATTTCCTAGTTATTCCTGAGTTATCCCCTAATCCTTGTCTCCCCTGGTGGCTCCACCTCTCATCTGTGAGGCTTCTTCCGTTCTAGTTTTGGTTCAAGAAGACGTCTCCAGAAGAGTTTTTTTCACATCTAGAACTGAAGTTCTGGAGCAGGACTCTAGATATGCTGCAGCATCTGGGGCTGAAATGTGTCTGTGAAGGTTCTCGGTCCTCCAGGTCCTGGTCAGTGGTTGTTAGACCTCACCGTGGCAACTGAACTAGGTTTCTCTTGTTGAAGACATTTCACCTCTCATCCCAGAGGCTTCTTCAGTAGTTCTAGAACTGAAGAAGCCTCTTCTAGAGGCCTCTTCAAGTGCCGAGAGGCAAAACATCTTCTGGGAGAGAAACCAGGCCCAGTTGCCAGGATAAACGGTTCTAGAAGAGGCCTCTAAAAGAGGATTCCTCAGTTCTGGAATTTGAAGCGTTCCTGAAAAGGAAGCTCTGGGACGAGAGGTGGAACATCCTCAAGGAGTCCAGTTGCCACAATAAGCAGTTCCAGAAGAGGCTTCCTCGGTTTTAGAAGCACAAGTGACTTAGCCTCTGGGATGAGAAGAGGAACATCTTCAAGGAGAGAAACCAAGTCCAGTATCCACGATAAGCAGCTCTTGAAAAGGCCGTGAGAAGAGGCCTTCTAGTTCGAGAGCTATAGCTTCTTTAGTCCACGGAGCACAACTGAAGAGGCCTCCATCTTCAAGGAGTCCAGTTGCCACAATGAGCGGTTCTAGAAGAGCCTTCTTCCGTTCTAGAACGAATACTGAAGAGGCGTTTGGGATGAGAGGAGAAATGTCTTCAAGGAGAGAAACTGTGGCCACGGTGACATTTGAGGATCCGCCTGGACCTGAAGGACTGAGTGCCTTCACAGACACATCATCCCAGTGCTCGAGGGTCCATCCAGAAAATAACAGATGCATTTTACTGCTGCTCAGAGGGGTTGAATTCAATAAGCGATGGGATTTCTTGATAGGTTAATGTTTGTAGCCTCCACTAGAATGGTCCAGACACACCCAAAGTCCAGAAAAATAAATTCCCAAACAAGTACTTCCTGTTTAAAAGTGCCGTAGCTTGTAATGTTTGCCGTTTTCAAGCGCGCATGCTGGACACGCTGCTAACGCAACGTTTCACATCACAGAAAACTCGAAACATTTGTTGTGTACTCATTCATGTCCTCCCCGGAGTCAGGAGTGAAGCCATGTTGTATGGAAGGCTCTAAGTATGCCCTCATGCGGGGGCTCCTGGTGGCGAGGGGTTAAATTAACCACTTATTTAGATAAATAAAGTTTGCTTCAGGAGCCTGGAAGCAGCAGCAGATTGGAAATGATGAACTTCTCCTCCCTTGCTAGCTGGGGCAGGTCCTGAGGATCATGCGTCTGATGCGGATTTTCCGGATTCTGAAGTTGGCCCGTCACTCCACGGGCCTCCGGGCCTTCGGCTTCACGCTGAGACAGTGCTACCAGCAGGTCGGGCACACCACACACTGCTCGGAGTAATGGAGTATTTCATCGGGATCATCCCGATCAACGACCGTCCGAAGCCACAGCGAGTCAGAAGGTCATGGGATTTGTGTTGTTTGTGCCATCAGGTGGGCTGCTTGCTGCTCTTCATCGGCATGGGGATCTTCATGTTCTCGGCCATGGTCTACACCGTGGAGCACGACGTCTACAACACCAACTTCACCTCCATCCCCCATGCGTGGTGGTGGGCCGCCGTGAGTCGCCGTTGGTCAAGATGGCTAACTTAGAACTTCCTGTCAATCAATTCCAACAATCAAATCGTGGTCCTTGCAAGCTGGAACTCGATAATCCCTTTGTTCCTCTTCTGTCAGGTGAGTATCTCCACGGTGGGCTATGGCGACATGTTCCCCGAGACCAACCTGGGCCGCATCTTCGCCTTCGCCTGCATCTCCTTTGGCATCATCCTCAACGGCATGCCCATCTCCATCCTCTACAACAAGTTCTCCGACTACTACGCCAAGCTCAAGTCCCATGAGTACGCCGCCGTCACCAAGGCCCGGGGCAACGTGCACTTTGCCAAGAGGGCGGCAAGGAAGTTCGCCGAGTGCTATGAGGACGCGGTCCAGCCGAGAGCGTGGCGAACACAGTGACCCCGGGATTACTGTTTCCTGGAGAGCCCTATGTACTCTCGGGCGGAGCCACAGAAGTTCTTGCTGACAGATTTACCTCCAGAGAATCCAACCTGAGACTTTTTATTCATTTCCAACCCTTTATGTTGAGTCTGCCACCATCTTCACCATCCCTTTTTTTTCCCCCTTTGCTGTCGACCCGGAACATGTGACCCAGAGTTCTGCAGTGGTTCAGGAAGACGGAACGAAATGCAGAAGCCGTGACTGAGCTGCCGTCCGGACCAGGGATGTGATGGCCTCTTCTTCATAAACCTACTGTATTTGGCCCAAAAGCCCCACGCTGGGTGTGTGTGTGTGTGTGTGTTTCAAATACAGTGGCAACAGTGACATGCAGTCAGGGGAGGCAGATGAGGCAGTGCCTCACCTATCATGACGAAAAAGGAAAAAAACATAATAACATAAAATAAATACTAATATTTGTCCACTCATCCGTGTTATAAATGTATTTTCTGTAGGATTCCATTCAGTTTTTACATTTTCTCGATAAAAAAAGAAAATATATCGCTGAATTTGAGCAATATCCGTTCAAATCCAGGGCAGAAAAACCAAAGGTGCGGCAGTGGCGAGCTGAGCCTCACCTCTGCACACGCAGTCACTCACAAACGGCTCGTTTCTGTTTCCTCAGCATGTCGTCAATAAAATGTTTGTAGAAAGATTTATCGTCTTATTAAACACATCATGAGCTTCTACAGCCTGTGGAATGTCTTTCATGTGAATTTGTGACACGATTATTTCTGCTGATCGGACAAGAAACTGCAGAGGAAGGTCACAAGGTGAGGCAGACGGTACTGTGCCGCACCTGAAGGGGGCTTGTATCTGCAGTCTTCTATGGGCAATATGGAATAGCAAACAATTATTTAAATTAAATGATTGAGATAAGTGAAATAAGAATAAAATAAGGACTAGTTGAAAGATCATTGCATGGACTTTGTATACAATAAATAAGAAAAAAAAAGTTTTTCAGTTATACGGAAAAAAGTGAGACGAGAACAAAAGTATAAAAAGATGTTTGAAAATTGTTTTTGCCTCAAGTTAATAATTATTTTCTTTTTCTTGCTCCCCTCCTGATGAGAAATACATATTACAATTGCTAAAAGCACCAGAATCTAAAGCCCGAGAATGTGGTGTTTGCTGTCACCTGAACTGAGGATTGTGATGACAAACAAGCTCTGCACAAACGCCTGACACAGGAGAGCCACCACTTCAGGACAGGACTCCGAGGTCCACCTACACCTGAAGGACAAGGGCCGTTCCTTTAAAGACAGCAATGTTCCTATTCTGTCCAGAGAACACCATCTTTGTCAAAACAGAAAAGACCTCTCTGAACAGAGGAGGGGCCTCAGACACAACCTTTCACAAACGTACAACTGGGATCAATACCAGGATGGATTTGCTCACACGGACCAGGAGCCTTCTGCACCGTCCAAACAACCAGGAAAGATCCACCACCAGAAGCGGCCCCCGGTAGCTTCCACCTGAGCCTCAGCCCGTGAGATCCATCTGGTTTCACTCCTTCGTTTCACATTCTAATCCAGGTAAATCCCCAAAAGTTGCCTCTTTGTTACCACCTTTACATTCATGGTCAATCATGATCAACACGCTTGTAGTCATGAAGAAATTACCCCTTATTCATGAAGCTAAATCACTAAAGCCTTATGGAGTGCATTCAAATGTGATGAAGACCAGGAGTGCGTAAGCAGAACAATGTGTCCTCAATCAGAACAACATTGTATACGTTTATATGCGAAACAAAGACAACCAAGTAGGTATTGAGGGTTCTTAGATAGAGGACATGAACATGGCAACCTTTAAGTTGCAGCCGCTGCCCGGAGGACCATAAAAGGCGTGAGGGGTCAGATAGCGACGGGCCAATCAGTGGAAGCTGTATTATAAAAACACTGGGTCAGGAAAGCATCATCCGTCAGACTTCGGGAACTGACACTTTGTTGCTTGTCAGGGAATAAAAGATCGGACCCGGAGCTCTGCATGCTTCATTTTGACCGCTGAATTAAATGCAGACTTAAGCCTAAATCCTCCCTCTGTGTTGCTACCTTGCCGTGGTGGGGAGGCTTGTGTACTTCCATGACCCTGGAGGCTACACCGGCGGGGGTTCTGCCCCTGGTAAGTCTTACCAAGCTGGCGGGTTTCGGGGTAGAGGTCGGACGAAAGACAACAGCCGGTGCTCCGGGTTGGGGGTTCAACCTCACCCCATAAAACACTACCTGTTCCAGATATGCAAACAAGAGTAAACCATGATATCCCGCCCAGGGGAGAAGATGGACCTTCGTCAGAAGGACTGATGACGCAGGGTGGTGAAATCCGGAAGCCACTATGCCAAAAATCATCCTCTCAACCGGGGCTACAACCACCATGGGTACATGAAAGGTAAGGACCGTGTTCCAAGCTGGAAAGACCAAACAAGTTGCCATCGAGATGAAGCCCTCATGTGGAACCCCCATAGGCTACACTTGGGGGCAGCTTGAGATGCTGTCACAGGACCGAGATGCTTGGAGCACTCTTGTTGGCGGCCTAAACCCCAGAAGGGGCTGTAGGCGATAGTAGTAGTCGCAGTAGGCCTAAATATCTTCTCCTATTGCCTGATTAACCAACATGCAGGATCCATCCACACATTGTGGCAAGGTAGAACGGGACACGATCCAACAACGGATAAGCACACGGACCAGGACTTTCTGGATCCTCCAAACAACCCGGAAAGATCCACAACCGGAAGCAGCCCTCGGTAACTTCCACATGAGGCTCAGTCCATTCCTTCGTTTCACATTCTGAGAAGTTTGGCTTCACACCTTCTAATCCAGATAAATCCCCAAATTTGCTCCTCCGTCCCCACCTGACGACGTTCCATTAGCATAACAACTCCCTCCGACCTAGTTTCCGCCCATTAACTCTTCCATTTGCATAACAAGCCATCGTAACCACCCACAACCCCGGCAGTTATAAACAGAAATATAATGAGATTAGAAGTGAAGAAGCCTCTGGGATGAGAGGCAAAATGTCTGCAAGTGAAGAAATTCAAGATTCTAACAAGAATTTACCATGACCTGGACGGCTGAGGACCTCCACAGACATTACCAGTAGTCAATGTGCATGGTGCCTGTAGATTAGGGAAAAACATACCCTTTTGAGTTCTTACAACTGTAAATCTAACTCCAAAGGAATCCCTGCCTGCAGAGGAGTTCAAGTGTCTCAGGGTCTCTGCATCCGTCCTTGGTGGTGAAGAAGGTGCTGAGCTGAAAGACAACTCTCGTTTTACCGGTTGGTCTACATTCCCATTCTCGCCTCCACCCAAAGACCCGGATCTCAGATACAAGTGATAGAAACGAAATGAGTTTCCTCCGAAGGGCGAGAAGCTCGGCCATCCAGGAGGGACTCAGAGTAGAGCTGCTTCTCCTCCACATCCAGAGGAGCCACATGAGAAGGCTCCGTAGGCGAGCACTTGAGGAGAGGATGGACATTTTTCGAGGATGGATGCCAACTCGGAGAAGTTGATGGCTCGGCTCGATGGAACAGGCCACCTCATTCGTTCGATTGGATCGATCCACCGGGAGAACCAGAAAGACTTGAGGCGGACGGAAAATTAATGGCGGCCTGAACCCAAAACAATTGCTATCTACATTGGCCACCAAACGCCGGCCTTGGAAGGTTGGTATCTCTGCACTCTCCTGGATGTTATGCAGACAAGATGCTCCCCATCCCCCCATCCCCCTCCACCTGTGAACTTTGTCTCTGTATCAGAACTCTCTTGAGGCAACGGCCGTGTCTTCGTCATCACTATCACTATCACTAATGTCCTATTTGTAATGTATTATGTTGCTTATGTGCAACATTGCTTATGACATGGCTTTTTTTCCCTCTCCTTCCCCCACGTCCCCCCTCTTTCCTCTCTTTTCTTACTCAACATGGCGCCTGTAGTTCGGTTCTTTCTCAACCTCGAGGAGAAATATTCTGGAGAAGAAAAAAATAAATCGCCATTCAGGAGACGTTTCCAGGTTTGGGTCATTTAATAACAGTCAGATTTGGCTGACAAAAGGAAATGTGGTGGAAATCAGTGTTTCCAAAGCGACTGTCGTCACACCATAGCTGCAGCGATACCAGAAAATGGGGTTATTTATCGAATGTGCATTAGGCCACTTACAGTTGCATGTGTGTGTCTGTATGTGTGTTTGGTTATTTTGCTCTAATTTGTGGCTTTAAGTTGTGACTCTTTATTCCCCGAAACATCTATAGAGCCGTGGGAATGAAGACAAATACCACGATGTTCTCGTATGAATGTGGAACAACAAGGAACAAGCAGGGTTTCACTTTAGATAACAAAGACTTTCCTAAGGAGAAGGAAGGTGATTCTTGACGAAGTAAAGTGTGTGTGTTGTCGTTCATGAAACTGGCGGGGTGGTGGTATCTCCTTCATTGTGACAGGAAAGTAGTACCTGATGAATGTCCTGAAGCAGAGAAAGAGAGACGTCCCAATGGTGCGACACAAAGAGAGAGTTCATTCCCATCTCGAAGTGAATGCTTTGAAATGGCCGATGCACCAGTGAAGTATCTTCTGGTCACCGTGGAGGTCTGACTTACCACCAGCTGGTGGCGCATCGAGCTGTCCGTCAGACCCTGGATGGAGGGATGCTGGGAGAGAATCGAGAGCGGGACACGGTCCTCCTGGTTGTAGCCCAGCTCGGTGAAGATGTGCACCAGGTGCTGGAGGGAAGAAAAATCATTTCGCACGGAAAAGGCAAAGAGGAACTCTCGGCCAGTTGTTTGTCACAAGGGCTCGCGCGATTTGGGATATCTTGAGTTGGTACTGAGTTTCAAGGAAGCGTTAAGAAGGTTAAAACAGCTTTAAGGAACCTTGACTTAAGAGCGCATCAACTTGGGAGTTTTCCGAGAGCCGAGCCGGCGCTCGGTGGATTTTCTTGCTTTGGGATACGAGCAGAGATCTAAGTTACAAACGAGAGGGGTGAGCGTTCGACACCGAAGTGACGTTTAAAGACAGTGGGACGCGCCGCCTGCCGCTAGGTAGCCCAGAGAAGATCATGGAAAAACACGAGCGAGGTGTGCGTGCGGTGGACTCGTCCGTGAAGACATGGAGAAGTTGTTGCCGGTGAGATATGGCGACGGAGAGCATCGTCGCAACACATTTACAGGGAGCTGGTGCGGCGGACGGAGGGAACGTCAGCGGACGAGGCGTCGGAAGAGGCGTTCATAGCAAGTCAGGGAGGGTTGGATGGTTTTAAAAAGAGGCGCAGCTTCACGCCGTCCAACTCCCGCAGCCTCCTCCGCCCATCACTTCTGCTTATTTGTTATTTATAAAGATCACTTCACTTATTTAGAACCACGTAACAGAACCGGGGGCTGGAACGGATCAATAACGTTTCGAATCATTTTAATGGGGAAATTTTGAATTTGATATACGAGAAAGTTGAGTTACGAGCTCGGTCACGAAACCGATTCGCAGTAGCAGAGAAGAGTAGAGATACTTAATTGATCCCGAAGAAATGAATTAAACTCCTAAGTCAAGGTATTACTGTATTCCTCTCTTTGTAAGAGCTGACACAGGTGTCAGCTGACCGTCCTCACCACGGAAACACTGCAGTGCTCTACCTCAGTGTTTCCCAACCACTGTGCACATTAGTGTGCCGAGAGAGCCCACTTGAACCTGACTGGACCAAAAATGATTCATTCAACCACAAACAATGTGTGTTGGTGCGTCTATCTATGGTGGCAGCATGCAGGGACAGGAGGAACATTGAATGTTCTTCCATCAGATGGTAGCAGGTGGTGAATGAAGCTGTGGATCTTCCTGCTGCTGCTCAAACAGCAGTCATTAGTGAGGCTTGGAGTGAGACAGCGGCAGTGATACAACATGGAGACATGTTTGAAAAGAAAAAGTCCTCCATCAGGAAGAACATTCTGACCCGGACGAAGGTCCGAGTAGGAGCGGCGCTCAGAAGAAAGTCAGAAAAGGTGAGCTCAAGACCATCCGATGAAAGTTAGACTGCGTTCGGATTCACTTTTACTGGGGAAGCAAGCGAGTCCACTGGGTTGTGTCTGGAGTCCAGCAGTGCCACCATTCCAAGCTAACTTCCACTAAACACCTTCACTTCAAGAGAACAACTCCCACTATTTAGTGGATGTGCGTAAAGAGAGTGAGAAACAGGCGGCGGCGTTGAAGAAAAACCACCAGGACCGGTGAGAAAGCTGTGAAAGCTACATCCGAAGCTGCTGAACTCATGGCTGAATCCAAACAGCCACTTCCTGCAGGAACATCAGCTTTGAGTTCAAGCAAACAGGAGCAGATTTCACACCGACGAAGGAAACTGAGACCACACTCTCGTTCTATGTCACTAGAAACCTTTTGGACGTTTGTGTTAGGAGGAGTGCCCTGGGATTTTTCGAATGTAGAATATCTGCCGC
>CAAKHD010004274.1:17108-29257 GCA_901007705.1 Fistularia tabacaria
TTCCCATGATTTCTAGGGGTTTTTGTGGGGGGCGCAGGTCTCACACACACACACACACACACACACACACACACACACACACACACACACACACACACGTGTACCCTTGAGAGATTCTTCACAGGGGGTTGAGGTTCTGATGGAGGGATTAAAGAAACAGGGGATCTTCAGATGGTTCTCCAGAATCTACAACTAAAACTGGAAAATGAATGAATAAATGGATAAGTTCGCTGTGAACCCATAACCAAGAAACAACTGACATATCTATTTAATGCATGAAATAGGTTGCTTTGGGTAAGAATGCCTTGGTCAAAGGTCACCGGGCTTCTGACTGACCGGGAGTGACGTCCCACCACCAGCAGGAGAACCAAAGCACAGGTGAGGAGGACAGTCCACCAACTTCAGCGAGATCTTTGAAAGCAGTGAAGCAACACCTGGACAAAAGCTGGAAAGGTTTAAATACAGTGAGCGAAGAGTCCCTGTCCAGCCAGTCAGCCCCTCCTGACAACACACCGCCAACCGCAGCCATCTTGTTGACCTCACTGACCCCGTCACCCCTGTCCGGCCCGTGGTCCTGGAGCCCAGGTCTAGGACCTCCTTCTCACACCTGACCACCTTTCCTCTTTTCCAAGAAGAACCCAAACCAGGTCCGAGCGCCGTCTCGCCTACAATCTCAGAGCCATCGTCAAGGCAACGGTTTTCCTGCCTGACCCTCAGCGCCTTGTCAGCCAACACAATGAGAGGAATAATGCGCGCGCGCACACACACACACACACACACACACACACGGCCAACGCAGAGTATGTGATTCCCCGTCACACACACACAATCCAGAGTTTTAGGTGAGTCTGTGTGTGTGTGTGTGTGTGTGTGTGTGTGCTGACGTATGCATGCGTTGCCGTGGAGACGTGATGGAGGTATGACGGCGTACACCGGTGGCGATGTTAATTCAGCGAACACGGCCGTGCGGAGGCACTCGCCCGCCCTGCCGATGAGGAGGGAAGAGCTTTATCGGCTCGGCGCTGATAACCAAGAGGGGGGTTTTCAAAATAAAAGTAGAAGGCACTCTGACAGGGGGCTTGAAATGTAGAGATACCGCCCGCTGGAAGAGGAGGAGAGGGGGAGGGAGGGAGGAGGACGTTTCCAGATACAGAAAATGTTTTCCAGAACCCGCCTGGACATGACCTGGAAAGTCACGAAAGGCAAATGCAACCTGAAAATAAAGCCCCTTTAGCATCGTCTCAGGCCAGCCGCTAAATCCAGGCCGCCAGGTAAGGTCACCGGCAGACAAACGAGGAGCGCAGAGAATATTCATTATTCAAAAGAGCCGGTAAAAATAGAGCGGCAGGTAGAGGCGGCGGTGATCGCTCCGTCATCCCGGACGCTCACGACCACACAACACCATGCAGGAGAGTACGTGTGCAGCCAGAGGGGATGAGTGTGCGCAAGATAGGAATCATGAGGCCGAAGAGGAATCAAGACCCGGGGCTTTCAAAATAAAGGCACGCAGGACAAAAAGTCCTTCTGATGCACGCTGAACGCCAATGCACACCGAACCTCCTGCACGCACTTGGTGGGACAAATTAGAATAGTGGGCTCCCACGCAAAAGTGCTTTTATTGTGAAGGTGTGCCCTCGGCTTCCTGCTGTGTAATAATCTGCAGCTAAAAGCCGGTTTGAGGAACCGACTGTTAGACTGATCATTATATCCTCTTGGGATGACAGTGCGCCGTGCACACAGGCGTGCACGGCGGCAGCAGTTTGAAGTCTAATGGCCGCGGAGTGTTATGAAGCTCTCCAAGCGTTCATTAGTCCTCGGCGGCACCGCAGCTTTCGCAATTATTGTTGACCTTTAAGAAGAAGAAGGATGAATGGGTTTCAACCACGTTCGCAGGGAAAAGCACAATTCACGTTTAATGCAGGGACAGGAAGTACAGACAGAGAGGCAGGTAGTACAGAGCCAGGGGCGGGAAACACAGACAGACACAGGAAGTACAGATGGAGAGACAGGAAGTAAAGAAACATGGACAGGAACAATAGACTGAGACACAGGAAGTACAGACAGAGACAGGAAGTACAGACAGAGACAGGAAGTACAGACACAGGGGCAGAAAGTAGAGACGGAGAGACAGAAAGTACAGAGCCATGGACGGGAGCCACAGACAGCGACAGGAAGTACTGATGGAGAGACAGGAAGTAGAGTTGTATAATGAAGTGAAACTGAAGGAGAAGTCATATTTTCTCTTTCTGTCTTGTTGTGAAGAATGAGTTTCTACACATATAATGAGGTGGAGTCCCTGAAAGTACTGCAGAGTACAGCAAAAGTACAGCAAAGTACCAATTCCAATGATGATCACGTAGCCTTTCCTTCCTGACAAACAGAGAATAATGTTTTCTATTCTGATTAGTTACAAGAGAACGGTTTGAAGAGAAGGGCTGTAAATCATGTTGAATTTAAAGCCCGATGGTCTGGGTGTCCAGTGAGACTCGTTAATAACGGAGGAGATCTTTATCTCCATGGATGGAAGTCGGAGTTAATTAATCACCTCAGGACTTTAATGAGTTAGAAGTGGGTGGTTTTAGTCTTCCTCACGCTTGACGTCCGGTGGTGACAGCGCTGCACATCGGACTGAAAACGCTCGTTTTTTTGTCCAATGGAGTTTGGTTAGGACCACAGGGCTTTGTGTTTCTCCTCACTTCATCTTCATCACGCTCCTCCTCCACCTCCTCAGAACCGCCATTCAGGGGGTTTTGCAGCCATCACACCGGTGACACGCCGCGGCCCCTCTGACCTACTTCTCCAGTGTCGGTGTGCCGTCGGGAGACGGATTGTCCTGGACATCCGTCTAATGACTGGCTCAGGTTCCTTCCTGCCCGCGGAGGCCTGTGATTGGTCAGCTCAGTAGAGCCACCCACTGCTGTGATTTTAATGGTCTCATTTCATCATCGTTTTTAGGTCGACTATTTTTTTTTGGGTGGGGGGGGTAGCTAATTGTTATGTAAGGGTTTTGCTTATTCCTAACAACACGTTTGCAGCAATTTAGCTCATTTACTGCAAAAACAAGATTCTACAAACATTTTCCTGAACCGTAATGGACCGTATACTGAGGACTGAATTAAAAACCACAGGGTTTTTCCGATTCAAATCTACAATCACTGTCAATACATGCTTTTGTAGGGTCTCACACACACACACACACACACACTTGTACGCCCACAAGCAGCTCTTCACCTCCAGTTAATTTCAATGTGTGGGAACAAAGTATCATCATATCACATTTCCCACCGTGGATGCTTATATAACACGCGTACACACTGAACAAACACACACACACACACACACAAACACACACACACACACACAAACACACACACATACACACACACACACACACAAGGTGTTGTTATGGCCCCTGCCGCTCGCTGGCCTCTGACTGGTCTGTGTTGATTCTCCTGCCTGTAATTCAGGTCTGAAGGCGTTAGTGATCTTTCATCGTGGCGGCGAAGATCTACCGCTTGTCAACTCCCTCTGGCTCCGGAGCAGGGCGACAAGGTGGGACACGGGGACGACCGCCGAGGGAACGCAGCTCCGACACGCCAAGCACTATTCGCAGTCACACTCCTGCCGTGACCACAGAGATGGAGGTCGTCCAGCTGAAGTCTAAATTGAGACAGTTATAGAGGACGAGGAGGAGAAAAAGAAGACCTCTGAGGAGGTTCCGGCCAGTGAGGTGTTTTAATGGAGTCTGCAGATGAAGTCGGTTAAGGAGTCGAGTCCGGGAGTCCGCGAGATAATTAAAGCTGCGAGGCAGTAAACGGGGGATGAGGACGCCGGGCTGGGGTCAGTAACCACTCCAGGTTACAGCCTGGCCCGGGCATCTCTTCTGCAAAGTCATTGTTAGCTCATGGCTAATTTCTCACGGACGGCTACGGCTAATAGCCTATAGCCGAGTTCAATGCCGCGAAGTGAGCGGATACAATTAAAACCTCATCTCAAAGAACAATCGAACTAATGAATCACCAAATCTATTGAAAAGCTGACTTTTTTCCCCCGTTTGATTGATCGATTTCTGATCGAAGCAAAGTCACTCGTCAGTGTATTACCAAACAAAAGAGGTTAACTTAAGCAGCAGAGAATGGGGTATTTTAGATAGTCGAGAGCAGTGCCGGAGACTGTGTGGTACTCCAAGGGAGAAGTAATTATAGTACCACAATAAATGGGGAGGAGGTGATCGGAGCCCGGGGATCAATATTGGTGCTTCTAACATATAGATGGTCCAGCAGTGATTGATGTGAAACCGGTCTGAGGTGGGTGGAGACAAACACGAGGGGGGAGGCGAGGGTCCCGCGACCATGACTGGACCAGCGGATCTTCAAAGTTCTGGAACCCCGGTTTAATCACCGCTGGCCTGGTCGTCTCACCGAGGCTGTCGGTGGAAAGGTTACATATGATTTATGGGCCTCGCCAACATGGCGGTGCCCGCATCATCTTGCCTCAGCCGTTTGGGGGCGCGGCTCCATCAAAATCGGCATCAGCTCCTGGAAGACGATTGACTTCTCATGGAGGCACTTCAGAACCAGATCATCCCACCAATCATTGTTCGGGCTTGTTGTCGTTCATTCTGCGCACTTGTTTATTTGATTGATTTATTTATCTACCGGTTAAATATGCGCGGTCGGGAATATTCCGGGTACAACTCTCTGCATGTAGATCGAGTATCACTCATGTCCAGCCTGAACAGGAAGAATGCCAGAGTCACCACTCAGGACTCTGTTGTCATTTTGAAGCATAGCTCGTGGATGGAGGGATCTCCTGTATGTCAGTGCTTCCTGCAAGAAAAGCTACTTTCTGTGCTGGTCAGCTTTTAGAGATTGCCTTGCTAATATTCACATCGCTCATTTGCTACCTCAGTTTTCAGGTAAATTCCTCTGAGCTTTCAGGGTTTCTCCCAGCGTGAAGGTTATTTCTTACAATCACTGAAGCAAAGAGTCGCTCCTGTGATGCTGAGAACTAAGGGTTAAAACAACAACAAATAATCTTTGCTGAGAACAAGAGTAACGGCAGCTGATGCTCATAAAACCAACAAAGGGCTGTTTTTCTCCGCTGACAGACAATTAGCGGGAGCTCCGTCTGGGCAGCATCTCCAGGCCGGATCAGTGATGCTGATCAGACTCTCCGAGATGCAAGGAACGAGGAGGCGGGGATGAAAGCCTCTCCGGCAGCCTCTCCTCTCTAATTGGAGGTAATTTCTCCTCCGCGATCGGAACTTGGGGCTCCAGCGGCAGCCATGTTGTGATTTCAAAAATAAGTAAACCATCTCATCCAACCTCTGCTTTGAATAACCAGAGAGGCTTTTAACCCTCCGGACTCTTGAAGGCAGCGGCACAAGCGTCTGTCGCCAAGGAGGTGTCCACCTGCGTTTCCACAGCGATGCCAACAAGTAAGAAATTGCCTGAAAGCAGGCGAGGAATGAAAATAAGAGAATCGCCTCGGAATCTCCAGGAACCCCATCAAACGGCGAGTGGCGTCTCCCGGCAGCCTGAGCCGAGCACAAGCAAACAACCTGAAGAGAAATGGCTGGAAAATATGGGTGAAAAAACCATCTAGACCACCGTCAGTGACTGTTAAATGACAGGCAACGGACCATCGACGACAACGGAAAACTGCTGAAAGTCAGTCAATAAAGGGACACGACAATTGATAAGAAATCAGTTAATGAACTATAAAAATGGCGTGAAACTAACGAGAAGGTTAATATTCCATGGAGGGAGAGGAGCTGGAGGGACAACCACACACACACACACACACACACACACACACACACACACACACACGCACACACGCACACACACAATGAGTGACAGCAGGAACCGTGAGTTTGTGGAGTCGCTGTGTTCTATTGACGTGGACTTTGAGGGACACGTGACAGGAGGAGACCCCGCGGGAAGGTCAGCACGAGGTTGCTTTGGGGTTGGAGAGATGGATGGGCGGACCTGGCACCCCCTGTTGGAGGGAAAGGAAAAACAACAGGCTTCAGGTTTAGCCTGCTAGCTGGTTTGCTAACTGAACGGTGCGTAGTTTGTGTGATGGCTTCGAAGGAAGAGAGAACCCATATCAGAACTTTACAGCCCCTGTATTCTTCTTCGTCAACACACCCAATCACCTGCCTCCTTCCAACTCACAGCCAATCAACCGTCTCCGTTCTAATCCTCTCCTCTCACAACAGCTAACTTCCTGTTCTCTCCCCCTCCAACCTCAGCGTCCTTCAACACAGATCCTCACCATCCCTCCTCTGACCATGTCCACACCATCTCAGTGCGGCTTTGTCTCCAGAACATGTCAGAATTGCAGCTTTCTTTAAATGATCAATAAAAAGTGCAAGACGTTTTGGGGAAATGAAGGTGAATCCTGGGAAAAAAAGAAGGAATTTGAACAAATAAAGAGACAAATGACGTCCATGACTAGAAATCCCTTTCTGATGAGTGAAATTCACATTGAAATGAGCGAAATGCTCAGAATGAGGTACTTCTGGAGATCAGAGCTCTCTCCAAAATACTGCACTTTCATCGAGTGTTTGGAGGAAGTGAAGGAGCCTCTCAGCTCGGTTCACCGGCCGCAACCGATCAGACCATAAAAGTCCTTTTTTACTTTTATTTCAAGGCACTAAAAGTAAAAGTCAGCTGGACCATCAATGGCTGGGACACTAAAACAGGGAAATAACGTCACAAATCGCAGGGACTTCAAAATAAAAGTGCGTCGGACGATATATGGACATGGCGGTTCAGAGGTCACCACTCACCCCCCCGTGGGTTCTCCCTGTGTTCTCCATCTCCAGACTTCACTGAAGAAACTCAATGAGTGAATGGGTTAATGGGTTGATGTCTCTATTTGAGGGCCCTGTGATTGACAGCTGACCCGTCAAGGTTAAGCCCCGCCTTTCCCCTCCCATCGACAGCCGTGATTGGCTCTGCCCGCTGACCCTGTGAGCAGGGTATACGCTGTGGATCATAAATAACAATAATAAAAAAGAAGGTTTCTGGGTGAGGGTACAGGCCCGTGCGCTCCGCCCCCCCGTCGCCTGCGTCCAATCGGCGCCGAGGGACGGGATCAGCTGGGTTTATCGCGGTGGTTTCCGAGTCACGTCCCCCTGACATTTCCGTCACAAGGTTGAAAAGCAGCCTCTAAATGCCAGCAGCAGCTCGTCTGATTGACCCGATGGATTAGATATCGATCGGGTCCTCGGGCGCGCCGCCGACGCTTCCCTCCGGTTATTGATCGCTTCGCCTTCAGGGGTGAATCCACCCCCACCCCCCCGCCACCGCCAACGGCTGACATGGAGTGCATGGATTTGCATTATTCAACATGAGAGGGGAAAAAGAAGGAGATGAATGAAAGAGTTTGATTCCATGTTAAAAGGAGGTGTGACTTCTCGTGGAAAATGAGTTGCCTGGTGACTGTGGCGCTCGCAGGGGCCAGTCGCTGATTGGCTGCTGCAAATCTGCTCTTCGATTGGCCTCGTTAGGCAGGGAAAAGTCTTTGGCTGTTTTTGACGGCCAAACACTCCAGACACCGCCCATCGACGGGGTCGGGGGAGGCCTGTTCACGGGAACGTGAAGCTCAGGTAATCGATGTTTAAGGTCTTGTGGTCCATTCTGAAGATCAGGTGAAATGACCTCGGGATGTCCCAAAGGAAATCTCTGACTGATCTGAAGTTTTGAAGTTCTTTACAATGAAAGATCTTCTCTTCTAGGAGACCTTTTAGTTTCGGTTTTGGGGGGTTTCCGCCTCCATTGTGAAAGTTGTCAGTGGAACTTCTGGCTATCTTCTACTTCCTGGACTGGGTTTCCTGTGACCTCTGACCAGACGTCTGTTCTTACGTTTGTTTCCGGTTAGTGGGTCCGGATTCGTTTCCATTTCCGGGGTCGGGACTCCATGACATTTAGAAAAATGTCTTGGTTTTCTTACTGGCATGCAGGAGCCTCTTAATTTGGGGGTTCATGTCCTCCTCTTTGTGTGCAGGAGCTTAAATCACACCCAGGAGTGGATCAGGGTTTTATCCGGGCTCAGCAGCTTCCCTCCTTAAAGACCATCCCAGCCCCTCCCCCGGCTCTTGTAGCTGTCGCAGTGGCGGCGGCGGCACCGGCGGGCCCCTGATTGACGGTACATTTAAACGGCGTCTCGCCGGCACTAACAACCTCTGGAAAGTGCAAACGATGACACCGGGCTTGAAAACAGAAGCGGCGTCTGGCTCAGTAACGAGGCCTCCTCCGGCACACCAGCGATTTACGGCGCCCTGGGAGCCCCTCCAGTCCCGGCAACTCGTCTAAACAGCCTCCATCTTCACTGATGCCCGTGTTTGTGTTTCTAGGCCGGCCTGGATTGATGTTTTGGGGGGGGCGGCGGCACTTAAAGGGATGGCGCGCAGGAATTAATCTGGCAGGAAGCGGAGGTCGCCGGGGACGACGCCTTCACCTTGGACAGGGGTGCATTATCTGGATGAGAAAAGCCGAGCGCCCCCCCCGTGCTGATTAGAGCGGGACATCCGGCCGTGTTTCTCTCTCCGGCGGACATTTTTACAGCCTCGCCATGCGGCCATTATCCCGCCAGGTTTGCCGCCGGACCGCTGTGTGACTCCGCGCTGTCGGTTCGACGTCTCATGGTGACCTTCTGACGTGGAACCCACGCCGGGTGACCCAGGACTTCCCGATCTCCGTTCGACGTGTCGATCGCGCGGCTCCGGGTCTAGCCATCGAAGAAGTCATGTGAATTTGAAGACGTACACAGAAGAAACAGGAGATCCTTTTCCAAGGACGGAGGAGGCGGCAGATCACCAAACCCTGAGGCCAAACGGACCCCGACCTCCACTCTGGCCGCCATACGTTGAGGTGAAAACAGCCAAGCATCACACTGGAGACCGTAAAATCTTTTAATGGCCGGCGCCGTTTAGCTGCCATTTTAATCTTCATCTTTACAGCTTTAAGGGGGAAAAAAAAAAAATCATGCTGGAGATTTAAGGCGCCGGGGCTTCGATGACGGTTCGGCCCGCCTTTAATTAATATTTGGTGTTTTACAGTTTTACTCAATGGCACTGAAAATGTCACTTTATTCTTCTCCTGCTGTTTGGCATCCAACCTTTTTTTTTTTTCCCCTCCTTTCGGTTACCCACCCTACCCCCACACGAAGCAATTACCTTTTACGGCTTCCAGAAGCGAAAGCATTAGCAAATGGGGGGCAGAAAAATCAATCTTAATAACACAACGGCATGAAAAAAAATAGCACCATTATCATGCTTAACACCACGGTGGGGGGGCGTAACAGGCCATCTGCATGAATTATACCGAGTCTACCAGGTGAGCCAGGCACTTAACCCCCTGCTCGCTCGCCACCCGCCGACCCAGCCGGGTCGCAGCGGGCCACGCCGCCGCAGCATGGGGGGGCGGGGCTTATTTAGTGCCCGCCACCGGAGCGAGACCGGGGCTGCAAGTACAGCCGGCGCTGCTCGGACGCAGATGAGCTGCATTGCTGTCCAACAGCCAGAGGACAGGATAAAAGAGAAAGGTTTCCTGAAACACAACAACAGCGGCAGCAGCTCTGCCAGAGAGCGAAGGCGGACGGTTTGAGGCGGGAAAACGACAGAAGCGGTGAAATCATCAGTTTTCAGGGCCGCGGTGACGGCCGTCGAAGCCGCAGGAAGGGAGCTGGCGCGTGGACCACTTTGAAGCCATCTTCAACATGAAAGGCTGGGAAAGCAAACAGCCGTCATTCAGAAGCAGATATGGGGCTTTGAAGGTTCTTCAGGTGGTTTCCAGATGCGGGGATTGTCTTTCCAATCAGCTACAGTTACAAAGCGGCAGAGATTCATTCGGCCGTCCTGCTCACGGGGCGAGAGGCGGGGCTTCGTCAGATGTCAATCATATGGAGACGAATGACACTGCTGCTTCTTCTCAGACACACCTTGGACAGTGAAGCCTTCAATGAACCGATTTTTGGACAGTGGGAGGAAGACGGGACCCAGGCAGGAGAATGATTAGTCTCCACACAGTCTAATGCCCGATCAGAACCCGACAATAATTCCTCATTACTCATTATGTTGGAATCCCTAGGCCGCCAGTCCGATGCAGAAGCTCCGCCCACCGTGACCGTGAGCGTAGGAGGTTGAGTGAGGAGCTCTCTGATCTGCTCCTGGCAGACGCCCGGCTCTAGTCCGACGGCCACGCCAGTCCAAAGGCGCCGTCGAGAAACCGACCCGTTTGGTTGTCCACCGCTGAGCCAAGCAGAAGAAAAATAAGATTTTAAATCTTTC
Organism: Fistularia tabacaria; assembly: GCA_901007705.1. Taxonomy (NCBI): domain Eukaryota; kingdom Metazoa; phylum Chordata; class Actinopteri; order Syngnathiformes; family Fistulariidae; genus Fistularia; species Fistularia tabacaria. The sequence goes on from CAAKHD010004274.1 coordinate 27,412, forward strand.
AAGTGCAAGCCCACGCTCCATGTCTCACACACACACACACACGTCATATATATATTTTTTTCCAACAGGGGTAAAGAGCAAAGAAACTTGAGGAAACTGTCAAATATTTTGAATCCATCTCCGGCGGAGGGTTCGGTCTGGGGCCGGTGTGGGTAAAACAGTACAGTGTGAGTGTGTGTGTGAGATGCATAATGGATGGACAGCTCCGTAACAAGGCAAGACACGATGTCACGTCATGCTGAGAATGTTCTGCGGCAGCATCAAAGGGCCGCCGCGGTGTACCCCGGCTTTTCATTTAATCATTCTGTTTTGCAAGTCTGACTCACTCTCTCTCTTTCTCTTTCTCTCCATGTAGCCTTTGCTCGCTCGCCTGCCCCCCCCCTCCGTCCACCCGTCCATCCATCCTCAGTAATGAGACCAAAGGCTGCAGCTGCTAAAAAGAGCAGTGTGTTTCAGCAGGTCCGCTATGTATGTGCGCGCTAGCGTTTCACCAGATGTGTCTGATGGCTGGAATCCGAAACGCCGAACCAAGTGGCGCTCGCCATGGGCGGGGCCAGGGGGTTTGATGTCACATCTGGAAGCCCCGCCCCCATCAACGTCACAGCTACAAAATCAGGTTTGGGTCGGGTTCCAGTGCGTCAGCATGGTAAGTCTCATGCTGAACTTGACTTCTTCTCGGTAAACAGAGGTGTGTGTGTGTGTGTGTGTGTGTGTGTGTGTGTGTGTGTGTGTGTGTGTGTGTGTGTGTGTGAGAGTTAGTGGGTCTCACACACCCAGCCCCTGGGGGAACTAAAGAACTGATTAATTCATGGTTTACCGTCTGGAAAATCCTTCTGGAGATCCAGCTCTCAAATGGATGTATTGTGAACTCCTGCACCCTGAAGGCATCGTCTAAACACACCTCTAAAGTTGAAAGCTGAAACTGTCCCGAAGTGTAATTACGCAGCGGCAGGGCAGGAAGTCCGGGTCGTGTCCTTCTGGGAGCTGGCAGTGAGAGAAGACGAGTCTGATGAAGATGGTCCGTGTCTAAAGGTCTGTTCGGAAGCCGCGGCAGCGAGCAGCGCGTCACGTGACCGTCGGCCTGAACTCACTTCTGCCGCCATTAAAGGATAATCAGCGGCGGAGAAGTTAATATTTCACGCCGCCTGCTTCCCCCGCCTCACTTCCTCTTTCAGGATTTTTAAGTTGAGGCGGCACACGGGCAAAGACGATTGGGTCCAAGACGCCTCCAGGGGGCCCAACATCTACACCCTGATCCAATTAGATGCACCGTTTGCTCGCTGAGGGCCTTGTGTGATGGCACGTTCACACACACACACACACACACACACACACACACACACACACACACACACACACACACACACACACACACACACACACACAAAGATGCTATTATGTTCTTATCCTGCAGAAATCAGAAACCGCAACTTTTTATTCTCCTTGCCTTATTTTGAAGGAACGGGTTGAACGTGCTGGGAAAACAGGAAGTGAGTCAGCAGTAATGGCAGACGTCGGCGTTGAAGAAATGAACGACGTCGTTAGCGGGAAAAGGAAAGTCAGCAGGTAACGTAGGTTTGTGAGTTTGAAAAAAAAACAAACAAATCGAAAAATACAAGTTAATGATGTTTTAATGAGGCTATAAATTCATTTTTTTTTTTCTTAATTTGAGTGTTTTTGAAAGACCTGCACACACACACACAAATTATAAGGCAGCTGCCGACGCCAGGGGACAACAAAAACAACATTTGGTCGCCACGGAGACAGAGTAGAAATAACGTTTTTGCTGTGAAGGCCAGATCAGCCACTTATCAGAGCAGCTTAGAAAAAGGTGGGCAGCGACACA
>CAAKHD010004274.1:29301-41394 GCA_901007705.1 Fistularia tabacaria
TTTGAGTTCACTTCAAATACATGCTAAGCACTTATGAATTGGACACACACACACACACACACACACACACACACACACACACACACACACACACACACACACACACACACACGGTTGTTTCCTGTCCCTGGAGAAAATCCGGCGCCCGGGCTACGGATCCATCTAATAGCGAGTATCAGGAGCTGTGGTTTGTGAGCCTTACTCAGCTTATATCCTGGACCCTCAGGACCCTGCAGATCCTCAAGGACCAAGAAGACTTGTCCAGAGTGGACTCCCTGGTCCTCCCCAGTCCCCTCTGGGACCCAGATCAGGCCCGAGCCTGTGCGAGTGGCCGCCGTCAGGCATTTCTGGGTTTGACGGCGTTCTGAAAGTGGCCTGCCCGCCACCGAGGGCCCGACTGGCCCCAAAACGTCAAGATTCTTGACCCAGAACCCATGTGGAGCCTGCTGGCTCAGGCAACCTGGTCAAATCTAACCCGACTTGCGTAAACCCGGTTGAGGCGCCTCCACATCGGCTGACGCAGGCCCGCTGCGCCCTGTCGCTCCGCCGATCACAAATATCTGGGTCATTTAATGCGAGCCGCGTTGTTTTTTTCTTCCCCAGTTCCTGGCGGTTTGGAAATGCTCCTGCAGCGCCGGCGCAGGCAAAGATCACGCATGTGAATTTGCTGCCGGGGTATTAATGAGCAGACGATCCGACCAGAAGGGAAGTGACCTAAAAATGAGTCCGACGGGAGCCGATGTTTCCCCGGAAATTCAAATGAATCTTGAAATCCGCATGCCTCCTTTAGTAGCAGCACGGAGTTCTATATTAAAAAAAAACTTCAATTATGGAGAAATTGGGGAAGCGGATTAAAACCTGGCGGAAATTTAAAAAGGAGGAAATCTGAGTGTGGTCGTAGACGTTCCCCCGGGCGCCCCCTCCAAAGACCAGCGCGTGAACGACGCCGGGCCTGATGCGGTTTGACGCCCAGCGCCCCGAGGACCGCCGTGTTTACATCGACTCACTGAGCCGAGTTCCTTTCCGACTCAGTGATGGGAGCTTTCGGAGGAGTGCCCAATGGACCGGTCGGGATCTCCAGGAGTCTTCCTCCACAGGTCTCCTGGATCTCCAGGTCATCCAGGCCGGTCGTTGAATCTCCAGGTGGGATTGTTTCAGGTTTTTCCAGGTCATCTCTTTGCTGTGGCTAAAGAAGGAGAGTTTGGTCTCCCCCTTCAGAGCCCCTCCGGACACTAGGACAGATTTCTCACACTTCTCATGGTCCGTGAAGTTCCCATCAGGGTGTCAGCGGCTCTGTGAAGTCACATGACCTGGGGGGGGGAGGGGGTGAGCAGCTCATACAGCTTCTCTCATATCTTCTCACCAGAGAGAGGTTTACGTACATTTCTTTGCAGACGACGTTTCATTCGTCACGGATCTCAAATACGGAGTGCGTTTGAGGAGAAAAGAGAATATATACACAACTCTATGATGATATGGGAATAAATCAGAAATCATTTTGAAAACATTCTGAAAATAAAAATACAAAATAAAAGAAAGTAACGGGGGGGGGGGAAGGACGCACACAAACCTGAAGTGATTCCAACAAGAGAAGTAGTTTAAAAATAGATGAATAAATAAAAACGTCTATTTCTGCCTTTCAGCATGAGGAACCGTCTCGAACTTCAAAATGTGGCCGTCTTTTTGAAACCGCCGGATGGAATTAAAAATAAATACGTCGGGCGCTAAAAGAAGTAGTCGTGGGGAAATGAGAAAAAAAAAAACTCCAGTCTTGAAACCTCCCAGAAGTAAGTCGCGGAAGCAAGCGTTCCAAGACAACGGGCTAACATCCAGGAGCTCCGGGCCAGCACCTACAGAACCAGAAGCTTCTGCTTCACTTCCTGGGGGGGATGATGTGCACCTCGCCATGGACGTCCTCAGTCGGAGGAGGTGAGAAAGCCCATGGAAGAGGAGGGAGGGAAGTGACGATGGTCCTCCGGATTAGAACCAAAGTACTCTTTTCATTTCATGCTATTTTCCCTCTACAGCCCGAGACGCGCCAGAAAACAGAGCCCAGATTAAAAAACACAACAGTATTTTCCTTTAAAAACACCGGCCACCCCCAACACACACGCACACACACGCACACGCACACGCACACACACACACACACACACACTCTCTCACTCGGAGTGGGTGATGATCCAATTGATCAAAGGAACCAGGGAGGACAAGCCAACAAGTACTAATTAGATCCTCGCCACCGCCACCATCACTTTTAACCCAATCACAGGCTTGAAGTGTAATCCCTGCGAGTGTGTGTGTGTGTGTGTGTGTGTGTGTGTGTGTGTGTGTGTGTGTGTGTGTGTGTGTGTGTGTGTGTGTGGGTGTGTGTGTGTGTGCGCGCATTTGAATCTCTGATCACTGTCACACAGGAGGGAAAGCACGCATGTCAGCATGTGAGAAGTGAAGTGATGCGGGGGAGATTGCGTGTGTGCAAGTGAAAAGGTGACAGTCAGCAGCAGCGATGGCGCGGCGGGGTAGGCGGGGGAAATTAGGGGGAAGTGTGAAGCCATTTCTGCTCCAAAATAGTGTGATTGTGTTTAAAATAAGTAAAAAGGGGGGGGCATCGGAAGCGACAGGGAACAGGATGTGGGAGCGCAAACACACACACACTCACACACACACACACACGCACACACACACACACACACACACAGAGCCAAATATGCGATCCCTTTTCCGTCTTTGCCTGGTTTTAAATAAATTATAGAAAGAACGACGAGCCAGGAGAGTGAATGGTTGAACATCTCCGTGTGACGCATGAATGAGAGAGTGGATACTCGGAAGCCTCTATGACGTGTGAATGAGTGAGTGAATGATTGTACGTCTTTACATGTGGCCCTGTGATTGGTCCGGGATGCGCCCTCCCTCGTCCGGTGACAGGCTCCGGACCTCTGTGACACCGAGTGCAGGATAAGCGGTGTAGATAATGAATGAACGATGTGTACATCGTGTCTTTGAGTGCTTTGCTGCAGACGGGGGTCGGCAAGGGAACATGGCGGACCAGCAAAACAAAGGGAGCTCCAAACAGTCAGAGGTTACTTCTCGAAATCAAATGACCTTAAGAACACCAGAACTCTGGATAAAGTAAAAAAAAAGTGAAAGGAGAACCTTTGTGTGCAGGTTAAAAAGACACCACCCCAAATGGCGGAGCGCAGTAAGACATGTCGCTGTCGGACAGCCTGCCGGAATAGTAAACGTCCGCGGATCAGATCACCCGAGGGGACGTGAAAGAGCGTTGCCTTGGAGGTCAGGAATCAGCTCTCTGCTGACGACAAAACATCGCCGTCTTGTGTTGCGCCCGACCCGTTCAGGAAGGCAGGGACAGGAACCCTGTCACGCCTTGTCTCCATTGGACGAAACCCTTCGGAGGTCTATCTCCAGATGGACTCTTCACCAGCTTCCTTTCAATACCAACCCTGGACCGAGAGCCAAAGCGGAGGGGGATTCATTCATGCGCCACCGTTTCATCAGTTATTCCGCACAGCTGTGAAGTCAAGGGGGGGATGGAATGCCGGATCAGAGCCTCACACTCTCAGCACCAGAACACATCTCCTGCAGGCCCGAGAACTCAATCACAACATTGCTCCTGCGCTCCGTAAACATACAAGTTAAAAAACCAGCAGCAGCAGCGGGGCGGCGGGGGGATCGATGCACGGCCCGCCGGCGGTGGATTTTATTCCGTGGCCGTTCTGCTGATTAAACTTGGAACCCGAGCGGCGATGAAACCCGACTGTGCGGCACCGTCGGGAAAAGAAACTGAGCCCAGGAGCAGGAGCTACGTGAGGCGTGGAACTCCGACTCCCGTCGGCAGGGCTTCACCCTCCTTGCGCCGCGGCGCGCATGCCTACGGCGACGGTGGCGCTACCGTGGCAACCGCAGGAAGGCTTCAGCCCACCGAGCAGACCGCAACCGGGTTTAGCGCCAGGACCACCTGTTTGCTCATTCATTTACGGTTGTGTGTCCATGGGGGGGCTGCAGATAATTTCAACACGATCCTCACTGTTTCATTTATTCATTCATTCATCTCCAACTCTTCACCTGCACACAGGGTTGGCTGGGAGGAGCCAATCGCAGGGCTACGTATAGAGTAACACACACCTTCACATCAATAGACAATTTAGGGTCTTCAATGAACCTGCTGTTTGTGGACTGCGAGAGGAGTACCTGAGAAGAACCCTGGCAGGGGGCGGAGAACATGGAGACTCCACACAGAACCTGGAACCTTCGTCCTTTCAGGTTGGGGTTTTGACCGGTGGCCCTCAATGACCCTCAGTGAACACCTTACATGGAACAAACAGAACCACGGGAGGCCGGCAGCTTCTAAAGGCGCTGGGCCATTTATTGAAATACCAACAAACACACTGAGATGAGAGAAAAGCCGTGTTTGCTGCACTTCAATAGGAGGTCTATCGACACAGCTTTGCTCTGACTGACCGGCAATCTGGTCCTTCGTTCATGTCGGTCGGTCACCTGAACGCCCACCTCTGAACCCGGGCTCAGATCGAAGGCTTCTTCTAAAAACAATGTTTTCCATCCTACTTTCAGAGTACACAGAGTGTGTACCCGAGTGCTCTGAGTCATCGCGGCGCAGGTTTTTTATAGTACTGGTATCTGTTTTTGTAAGTATTATTGTCAGGCTGTGTACTATCTCTGCCTTGTATGTCACCGACGGCAGCAGCTACTGTTGGTAACAGGGAAAAAGATAAACAGAATTTTGAAAAGAAGCTGAGCAGTGCTCTGAACCATGTCTGACACACACACACACACACACACAGAAAAAAAATAAAACAAGCTACATTTTACAGAATATAGGGGGCAGCAGGTGCTAACAACGCTAAGTAATTAGCTGTCCTATGGGTGCAAGTTACTGCCACATCAGAGTGGACCTCCATCAGTGGTTACTGACACACACAAACTCACACACATACACTCAAGATTCCGTACCACAAAAAGGTAGGTACTGACAATACTTCAGTGCTGCATCCAAACCCCCTACTCAATTAAACTATGTTAGTTCTATTAAGTATAAAGGTTACACAGGTAGTGTTGGAGTCTGTGAATATAACTACATTGAAAGATGCCCCTAGTCTTCATCCACTGTTGGTGAAGGGAGCCTTGGCCAGGAGGAGTTGATGTCATTAGACAAAGGTCTTTGAGCATCAGGTATTTCAACCCTGAACCGGGTCAGCAGTGGTGGCCAAATCCCTGTCCATCTTATCCTCCATAACCAGCAAGAGATTCTCTTAACTGTGTTCTCCATCCTGGAATGGTCTTCTTTGCTGACCACAGTACTGCATCCACCCTTCATGTCCCATGAAGTGGGCTTTTGAACTTTGTACGATATACCACTGATCCTGTTCTGGCCTTCTTCACCAACTCCACGACTTCCTTCAAGAAAGGTTCACCGATGTTGAGCACTTTTCCAGGCTTTTTCATATTAATCGATGTCTGGGTTAGCATCCAGGGCCCTCTTTCAGGGGATGTCATGATGGGTCTCCCGAAAGAATGCCTCCACATTGTCCTTGGAATTAGTCAGCAATCCGGACTTTGTTTCCCCTCGAGATTCTCTTGTGAACTTGAAAGTATCTTTGGTGAACTGAGCTGTTTCGTTCTCCCTCTCTTTTCTTCTTTTCCGAATGCTTTCTGCTCTCTGGACTCTTGGAAGACGTCCCCTGAGTTGACCAGTCAGGTCCTTGATGCTTTCTTTTTCCTCAATAACGGCTCCTTTGAACCACTTTGTCTCGATTTCACCGCTCAGATGATGGATTTCTCTTTCTCTTTTGCTTGGCTGATGCCTGGTTTTATGTTATTCTTTTCTTCCACTTGATAGTGCTCTCTCGCCAGATTGTATGCTATTGTTGTGAGAATATTGACTTTCTGCTCGGCTGTTCCTGCTCGTGTGGATTCCAGCATATTGTCGACATATTGGTCAAGATGGTACCGTTTCTAGGTGTCATTCATCATGGGCCACTTTATTTTTCCCTCGCAAGGTGGGTTTGGTTTTCTGGGGTGTTGTCAGGAGTGTACTGCCTGTGGTTTGGAGGTGACACAGGTGCTAAGCGATCCCCAGATCTATGAAGTGCTTCCTGCACATCAGGTGTTACTCCTGTGCGCTGACACAAATCACACTATCATTTTAGCAGGGTGGAGTTTTCTACTGTCCAGAAGGAGGTTGAGAAAAGGTAATCCAAAGAGTTACTAGTCACAACAGAGGCAGTAGTAGTAGTGGATGGAGGGTTGAATATTTCCCCAGATCCCCAGCCTGGAATGGAGAGCAGGTCCCTGGAGTTTGTGCTCCAGGACCAGCAATGGAGATCAGACGCTTGAGGAGCCATGACCTCAGACAGGTGTGGACCCGTCTCTTTGACAAAAAGCTGAAAAACTGGGTCACCTCTTTGGTTGGATTTGGGCCTGTTCACAACTGATGACGGGTCCAATCGGGTTCTAGAGTCGCAGGCATCGGATCAGGCTCCTTCTCACTGAAGTGGGAATCTGGGATGCCTCTGGCCCGTCTTCGTCTCCACTGTGGCACTTTAGGAAACCAAAATCCCGATCGGTTCCTTTCCCGCCAGAACCTTCAAAAGCACACAGCCGGGTTCTCTACTTCAGCCTGGCTCGAACCATCACAACCGCTGAGTCCGTCATCTTCAGCCAGGATTGAACATCAGAACCACACGGCTGGGTCCTCTGCCCCAGCCAGGATCCAACCAGAATCTGACTTGCGTACTCGGCCCAGAAAAGAAAAGTACCGTGGAGTGTGTGTGTGTGACATGGACAAGATGCGAGGGTGAAATGATCCGGTGGACAGGCAGGAAGAACAGCGGCTTCAGGCGTTGTTTTTAAATGTACACAATGTGAGGAGAGCGTTTTGATAATGTTCTGGTTAAAACGGTGCCTTTGTGCTTCCCCCGGTCTGTTTGAGCGCTTCCTGTCGTTATGTAATGGCTCGCACTCTCAGAGAATTCACTTGAGTGATGGAGAGGAGAAGAGAAACGCGAGCGAGTGTCAAGAACGACAAATGAGAGACAAAGAAAGCCGAAGCGGGCAAAACAAAGGGTTTAAAAATACACCTCAAATCGCAGAATGAATCGCCTTGAGAAGTGTTAAGGAAATCTGTTTAAACTGTAGAAATAAATAAGCTAGAAAAATAATCATACTCCAGGGGAGAAGTTGAGGATGCCTTCCTCTAATTCTACTTCCATCCAGTCTCAGGCTGGCTGAACGTCCTCATCATTTCCTGCTTCTTTCTCAGACAGTTCTTGAAGAATTCCAGTAAAGATCTTGACCATTCTCTGGAAGTTCCATGAAGACTCCACGTTGGTTCCCAGCTGACGTCCTGGTGCTCTCCAGGGCATTCTAGTTGAAATTCCCTTGTCAAAGCAACTGGACTTGAATTTCTTCACTTGTAGACGTTTCACTCCTCATCCGGGAGGCTTCTTCAGCTCTAATGACCTGTTGGGGGTTTCTGAATAGAACTACCAGGCATCTCCCCGTCTTCAAGTGAAGAAATTCAAGTCAAGTTTCCACGACGAGAAGATTTCGACAGGACTTCACCTTGATCCGGATGGCCGTGAACCTCCACAGACAACTTTCCAGGGCATTGTTGGCGTGGAGTCCGTCCATCCTCGGCGGGAAGTTCCCACCTTCTTCTCCCCGAAGCCCCGAGGGTGATGCTTGGCATCTAAGGCGGTATCGTCACGCTGCCTGCCAGCCTCGGGGCCCCCGCCGAGTCCAACCTCAGCTCATTAGCACTTTTCCACGTTGTCGACCCGGGAGGGCAGCGCGTGGAATTGGCGCCACCTGTGTTTGCCCTGCTGGTTTCCCGCCACCTTGCTTCCTAACGAGCCATCGGCTCCGCGCATTAAGCCGATAAATGGAGTTAAATGAGGAGCGGCGAAGGTCAGCGCGGCTCCTGCAGCTGCTCCGCGCACTATTTCTGCTGGTGTGACCGCCAACAATACGCGGCCGTTGTGGTGTGATGCCGCCCACACCGTCGCCTTGAAGGAGGGAGGTCAAGCCTGTTTGGACACAGAATGAGTTCCTGCACTCTCTCCATTCCACACCAGCCTCACCTGAAGCTGCAGAGCTGTGGTTTATTTTTAGAGGTGCGTCAAGAAGACAATTAACTGTGAAAAAGAAAAGGAAAACAGATGGTGGAGTTTGATCACATAACCACAGCTAGAGAGGCGTCAGAGTCAGGTCAATAACAACATGGCCAGTTCAAAATGAAATGTATGAAGATCTATCGCTCCCGGTGACATCATCGACCGTTGTTCTGCTCGGAATCCCAACCAGTGTGGAGCGGATCATCCTTGGAAACCGGGGTCACGCAGAGCCAAGAGAAACAGCAGTCCTGAAGGGCGTCAATCTCGGGGGGATCGGGCCCGGGTCCCAGCGTCACTCTGTTCAACCCGCAGTGTCGCCACCTAGTGGACGGGAGGTGGTTCCTCTAGTGGTAGTGTACCCTTGGGGGGGGCATCAGGATCCAGCACTGCTGTGGAGTCCTTCCATCAAAGTACAGTTAACGGTTCCACTCATCAAGGAGCAGTGATATCCCACCTCACACAAGTAAAATACTCCAAACCTTTTATTGACCCCTCTTGATGTCCCTATATGGCTGTCATAATGTCAGGCTGCTCGGTGGTGTGCTGCGGCAGCCACATGCTAAAGTATCTATAAGCTACATGAGGAGAAGCCCATTTGTGGTGCCGTGGAGAAGCTCTTGAAATAAATTGCCTTTAACTGCAGGCTCCGTCTCCCAGACGGCCGGTGATTCACCAATGCCGCCCGGTACCATTTTAATGCTCGCCCTTTCTGATGTTCTGGTTGATTTCCTGGTCTTTCTATGCAACAACATCGTAATTACCATACTCGGCTCTTTTCTCTTGGCCAGTTCGGGGTGATTTCTTTCTAATTTTCAAACTTCTTCCAGGCTGGCTTTAAGCTGTTTTCAGGATTCCAGCTGAGTTCCTGGGAGGCAGAGGGTAAAAACCCTTCGAGGAACATGTGCGTGGTTTCCTGTTGTAGAAGCTCTTGAAATAAATTGCCTCTAAGGCGCTGCTCCGCCTCTCCGACTTCTTGCGTTCTCTTGCTGGGGGGGGTAATAAATCAGCGGCAGCGCGGGAAGGCGGGGGCGTCGACGCCCCCCCTCTCCTCCGTCCGAGCCGAGTGGGCTGATGACTCCATCCAGCTGATAATTGCAGAGTTTAAGCGTCGGGGCATGTTGGGGATAATTGGACACTCTCGCCTGCTAAACGGCGGCGAGGCTGTTCGGGCAGTGTTTCCTTGGAGCCGCAAACTCTTTCATCTGGCTCTCTGCCGGGGCCGGCGAGTTCGGGTGGAGTGACCCGCGGTGATTATCTAGACAGGAAGTCTGGTGGAATCGGTCCGGTCCAGCTTTGATCTGGGGCCTCATGAAGAAAAGGAACTATCGATTAGCATGTGGACCAAGGAGTCCTCCCGAAGCTGGAGGGACTGCATTAATCATGAGGCCGGACCACAGATTAAGAGGAAGGTGCGCTGCGATTTGGGATAATCTTTCATTAAAAAGTCACTTTGAGTAGCTGAAGCCAGAAATACCTCTGGAAAGAGATGTGACAGGAATCTGTCCTGCCAACGTTTATCTCCAGACTCTTCTGGATATTGGGGCCGCTTTAAATTTTGGCTCATTTAGGTTGACTTTGTACGGCTCGGGTCATGTCCTCTAGATTTGGGAGAGCTTCTGCCTTTTTTCGCGGGGAACTTTCTGACAGTTTTAGGTCATTTCTTGCCATTTTTTCCCCAAATTTTTCCCTCGGCTTTCAGTGTTTCAGATCTTGCACTGCTCATTTCCAGGCTGATATCGGATGAGGTCAGTCTTACATAGGGGCAGCCTCCAACGTCTCCTCTCGGGCTCAGCTGACAGGGCTCGGAGTCCTCGGCCTCCAGCAGAGAGACAAGTCCAAAGTGACTTGTGACTCCAGGTGGAAAACAAGCAAAGAAAAGAAGCGTGGCCTCGGACATGATGTTTGAGAGATTCCCTCAGAGTGTGACCTCGGCACGAACCCTTCATTTTCGGCTCATTTAACATTTGCAACGGCGGAAATATTGTGATTTTTCAAACTAAGCTATTCATCCCATCAGAAACCAGGAGTCTGAGGGTGGACACCAAAGCCAAAAGGTCGTTTCCACTCCTGGCAGCCACACAAAGGAGGGGGCGGCTGTTCAACCTCCAGCCTGGACTTGCACCAAGAAATTACCTTAGATTTGAGACAAATATGACTAAAAACAGACGGACGGAGGGCTTGAAATGAATGCGAATCCATCTAAAATGGAGGTGGACGCTTTTCTTCACCCCGGCACGAAAACATCAGGAGGTGGAGGAGAGATTCTGCCAGAGTTCAGCAGGTAACCGGGAGCAAAACGCAGCAAAAAATGTAAGCAGACAAGAGGCGAAGCCATGAAAAGGCAGAGCTGGTGTTTGTTGATGCAACATTTCAAAGAGGCAGGAATATTCTGGGATTGACAGACAGTCAGCGGCGCTCTATGTCTGATGAAATCTACTTGGGGCGGGGTCAAGGGTCAGCAGGACCTGAATCCCATACCTGGCAGCTTAGAGGCGTGGGAGGAGAACGCGGGACCACAAAGGGGAACATCAGAGATCGCTGAGCTGAGGAGCTCCTGGAGAGGCCCTGAAGGCTCGCAAAGGAAAAACACCACTGGTTCATAAGAGAAACGCCAACAACTCCATCAAACAACTAGTTTGAAAAATGTACTCCAGATTCCGACCAATCACCAGGGGCTAATATTTGATCAGCACCAAGAAGATACAAGAGTTCATCAAATTAGTTTTTAAATACCGTCCAACTTCCAGGCAGTCTGTTATAAATTAGATAAAACTACAGGAAACTGCAAGCCGAGACAGGAAGGGACCACCGCTGGGAAACTGCACCTTCCCTTGGTAGAGCACGCGAAGGTTGGCGGTTCAATCCCCTGCTCCTCCCGTCTGTGTGCCAAAAGACAACGAAGCCCCAGTCGATCTTGATGGAAGGCTTGAAAAGCACTATATAAGTGGAGACCCTTTACTAATTTAGGAAGAACAGCAGCCAGTTCTCAGGTGAATCCAGCCGCAAATAGAAAACTAATTTAAAAAAAAGAATAAAACGTGTTCCAGACACATCGACCTATCAGAAACCTTCCTGCTGCGAGGCGGAGACACTGATGTGAAACCAATCTCTTTGAATTAAATGTCATAGACGTTTAGTAAAACTTGAACGTGTATATGAATGTATGGACACCATGGAAACCGCAGACTCGTGTTTAGAAATTGGGGGATGGCAGAGCCATCGTCCTTGGAACTGAACATTCCTGGTTGGATTCCCGGCTCCTCCAAGTGTGTCCAAGTGTTGTTGAGCAATACACTGAACCTCTAACTGCTCCCTCACTGCTCATGGTTCATCCATGATTGCTTCAATGCCGAGAACCAATTCCCCCACAGGATTAATAAAGCATACACTACAAAATGAACCGAATCAGTGAAAATAAAGAGCAGGTTCCAGGATAAGACCCGGAGAGATAGTAAACCTCTGCATGGAGTTCCCTGGGGTCACAAAGGGGCTCAACTAAACGCCCCTTACAACTGGGCCAGCGCCGTCCAATTGGGGATGATGACATCATCAGCATGATACATACTGCCTCTGACATCAAGGCCTACTAGCGTTGCTCTGGCGCGCGCACACACACACACACACACACACACACACACACACACACACACACACACACACACACACGTCAGCTGGTGTTTGAAAGGAGATAATTGTGGTTCTGATCTGATCGTTAACATTTTCAGCCGCCCACAGCCTCGCAGTAATAAACCTAATTGTCCCTGCGGTGCAAATGTGGCGAAACCCAGCCCTTTTAATTATATCCTGTGACCCAGTGCGTTTGTGTGCGTGCGTGTGTGTGTGTGTGTGTGTGTGTGTGTGTGTGTGTGTGTGTGTGTGTGTGTGGTGTGTGCGTGTGTGTGCGTGTGTGGGAGAGGGCAAGAGGGAGAGCGCGCGGGTACAA
>CAAKHD010004274.1:50181-64031 GCA_901007705.1 Fistularia tabacaria
TCACCTCAGCGCTGCTATTCAACCCCCTGGGGAGGAAGCAGGAGGTGCCCACACACACACACACACACACACACACACACTTTTTATCCCATAATGCAGAGAAGGTAGCAGATGATCGGTGACTCGGCACCTGGAGGCCTCCCTCCACCTTGCAGACTTCTCCAGGTGGAACACCTTCTAGTCATCCTGAGAGGAACCTGGACACCCCCAGAGAGGACGAGCCTCCTCCAACCAACACCTTCGCATTTAACAATGTGCAGCCAGCGGGCAACACAAACACACGCACACACACACACACCAACCACAGAGTCCTACCTTCCTGCACAGCCTGGAAGGGGTTGTTGGGCTCGATCAGCTTAATGGAGTGTGTGATCTTCTCGCTCTGCAGGATGTCGTCGCTCAGACTGAGGTCCGAGACGGCGAGCTGGAACACCTCGTCGTCCCGCACGGCGTTCTCCTCAAATATGGCCCCTGCAGAACCAGGAGACACCAGGGGGGGAAGAACAATGTCATTGGAATTCCCCCCAAAAAGCGGACACCACCAAAGAACATCGAGAGTTTGTTTGGAGAGAGATGGGGAAAGAAGACCAGGCGCCAGTCGGAGAGGAAACTCCGCGGGGAGTTTCAGCGGCGCCGTGTTGGTGTCTGACGGGACGACAGCGAACGCATCACGGGTCATTTACATGTGTGACAGATTCTAACAGAGACAAATCTGCTGTCCGACACTCCGCGGGCCGCAGAGGGAAATGAATGGAGACTCTCTCGTCAGTCCCACTTCCCCTTGGCGGGGAGGAAGTGGGACTCTCCTGTCACATCCCACACACACACAGCAAACAAACAGCAATTTATTCAGGCACAGCTCCGCTTCACAGGTGACTCTGACCAACGTGTTTGCATGCAAATAAAAATACACCAAATAATCCCAGGGACGTCAGGAGAACGTGAACCTGCATCTGTCGGAAGGCCCTGAGACACTTTCAGAACATTGAACCACTTGAGTGCAAATAATTTGGACTTTAGTGAGGAGCTAAAGGTCTGACAGAAATGACCTGCAATGTGCATGGATAAACTTCGAGGAGATCTGACCTGCAGGGCCCTCGGACTTTTAGATCCTTGCCGGGAAATGGAAAGATTGCCCCGATTGCCCTCATTCATTTATTCATTCATTCATTCATTCATTCATTCATTCATTCATTCATCATCTCTGCTACTCCTGAACTTGGTGTGCTGGAAGGGCTGGAGTCATACATACAACCATTCATCCTCCCAGTCACACGTCCAACAGAGACAAACAACATTCACTCTCGTTCACTCTTTGTACGTAGTCGTACAACCATTCACCCCGTCGCTCTCGCGTTTCAGGATATAAGAGGAGAATCCAGAAGGCTTGAACGTGCATAGTCTGAGATTACTGTGGTTAAACAGCGGTTTCTAATGAATGACGCTCTATTTTTAGACGCCAGCTTTTCTTCCATCTTGGGTCGCGGCTCAGGTGATTTACTCCCGGCGATAAAAGGCGAGATGGAGCACGGGATGCGGACGCAGCTCTCGGCCTGAATCATCACAAACAGACAGTTTCATCACGTCGTCGTCAATCTGCCTCGTCGCAGCCTCGCCGCCCGGACAGGTCTCTATTAGGGGATTAACGGCTGGTCGTAGACGAGGCGTCGCCCGCCCTCCCGCTGCTCGAGAGGCTACAGAAAATAAACAGCTGGAGCCGTCCTGAACGTTCATGTTCCTCACGAACGGGCTGAATCTCTGCTGCCAGTCACCTTTAAATTACAGGTGGTGGAAAACATCGAGAATGAAGAGCAAGAGAGAGAGAGAGAGAGAAAAAAAAAGGAGACCATCTGCAGCAAAAGAGCTGGAAGGATGTCACAGTCTGTGCTTCTGGTCTGCAATTGGAGGATTTAATCACAGAGCAGAGTTTGGAAGGCGTCACCTGGAAGTTTCATTATAGTTCCAGAGCCAAACAGTATGAAATGATGTCTTTTCTATGAAACAAACTGAAAGTTGCCTAAAATCCAACTTTATTGGCCAGAAAATGAGTTCATCCCTGATAACAAATCAGCGGCAAATTCCCTAAAACTGGCCAGGAAATCAGGTCACAGTGACCAGAGACGACCCTGATAGAGGGGTGTCCCAGACACCGCCTGGTGACCCCAGGGGGTCCAACCTGTGCCCCAACACTGGAAGTGAAACCCCCCTTCCTGTTAGATGGCCATCAAACGGCGATGCAAATGAAAGTGTGCATCTGTGGCGGGCTCCTCCGGACAAACCCTCCCCATGAATATTCATGTTGTGCAGCTGCCGCACGCCGCTCCGGTCTTGGGGTCCCACAGCGTCGTCGCACGACGCGCAGGAATATGATACGCTTCACAAATTATTCAGAGGAGAGTCTTCAGTTGTTACAGATGCAAACAGATATATCTGAGGGAGACGCCGCGTCTTTATTTCAGTAATTATTTGGGCTTCGTGCTCTTTCCTTCAGTCAACTCACTTGACTGGTAAAAATGACGCAACAAAGCTCAGCATCATCTGAGGAGAAATTTCATGAGGGTCTACAATAAATCAGCGCTGCAGTGTTTGTTTTGTTTTCCTCAGGGTGAGGGATATTTCTGACACCCACACACACCCAGCAGATGATTTCTTGCATATACACTTGCCGTGTTTGCAGAAGGTTGGGGGGGGTGAACCACTGATTTCAAAAGCCGCCCCACTCCCTTTCCCATCTTCACCTCCCGCCCCATCCTCCACCTCCCGCCCGGGCACAAAAACAAGCACGTCTTCAGCACTTTGTCCATCTCTATTTGAAAACAACATCGCAGCATTGTGTTCAACAGCTCGCAGCTGGACGCAGCTGAAAGAAAGAAAGAAAGGAAGAAAGAAAGACCAGAGCGGGATCAGGCTGGATCATGCAGATCATTTTGCATCAGTTTGCTTCTCTTACGTGGTGGAAGAGGCGGATGTATTCCAGCGCAGGCTGAGGGAGGATGCAGAGGGTCTGCAGTGGAGCAAGGAGGAAAGAGAAAGGAAGGAGGAGGCACAGAGTCACGGATTCATCATTCCACTGATGCAACCCTTCACAGCCATGTTTTTGAGAAATCCTCAAGCCTCATTAAAGGTTAACAAAGAAAGGCAGGGGAGAGAAAAGGCAGGTGCAGAGACCCGACATACAAGACTTAATGTCTAGACTTGGATAAAAACCTCTCCTCATTTTCACCACTGGACTCTCAAGACACAAACTGCAGGCTCAATAGTGTCTAGTAGCCACAACAAACAGCTGCTAGAAGTAAACAGCCAGGAAATACAGCGGACAAACATGGTCTGACTCACCCAAGTCTCCATCTAGCAGCTGACCAATTTTAAGTCATCCACAAACATCCATTGTCATCCACAAACAAGACCTCAAACATCACGTCCTGCTTCTCCTGGCCTGCTGGAGGCCTCTTGCTAACTCAGCCGCCTGTTCGGCTAGCCGACAGTCATGCTTGTTAGCAACCATGCTAATCAGCGATGACGCAGCAGGAAATTTCCAGTGCCGGATACGTGCAGCCACGTTAAGAACTCAAATAGATTTACTTCTAAAAGGTAAAAAAAAAAAAAAAAAAAAAAAAAAAAGTTGTGTGAACGGAGTCCACGGTTAAGGTACTAAGTGTTTGGTAGAACTCGGTGACAAGGGTATAGTGTATGGTTTCGTTTCCTGGGAGAGAGCAAGTGAAACAGATTCAGCGCCATGAACGTCTGCTAACAAACAAACTTACCGCCAAAGTTTCTGACGCGTAACTCTTTTCCCATTCCTTCCTTTTCTCGGCTCCAAAACCAACTTTTTCCAATTAAATGTTCATTTTGTCGCCTCCAAAACGATTTCAGCCCATCGGAGTCGTAACCAAAAACGAAATAACCCCCCCCCCCCCAAAACGGCGAAATTAGGTTTATTTGGATTTTACGACGTTACGGGTCCGGCGGTAAAGCCAAACTGATCTTCGCGGGCAAACGGCGGGCGGGCCAATCAGAGTCGTCGCCTTGGCTCCCGGGAGATTGTGGGTAATGTAGTTTTTGACCGTAAACTGTCTGCAGTGTCAGGTTCATGATTTAATGAACTTTTCTTCCATCATTCATAATGTGACGGCTATCAGAAGGTTCTTGAGGGGAAATTTAAGGGCTTTTGATTTCCACACGCGGGGTTGGCGCAATTTTAGAGTGCTAAAAGAATAATTACCCAGAGTAAACAAAAAAAATAAGTTGTTTTTCTTTCTGTGTGTTTGTGTAAGTGTGTGTGGGAGTGCATTAATCAAACATGTATGCCGAGGTGAAATTAATTTCTTCAATTATTAAAAAGTCGTTGTGCTGTCTTGTCATAGTCTTTGTATTACACAGATAGAAATAAAACCATCCATTTTTCTTTCCTTTTTAACCCCCTCCTTGGGACAGCACACTTCCTCCTCTCGGACCAGAGTGTCCGTCGCACTCGCCTTTTCCCTGGCAGGAACAAATCAAATGTAAAGATATTCAGCGTCGGCACACACCGTATACACCCGGCAGCACGGAGAACCCACGCGGTCGAACACAAAAAACACAAACGCACACTGTAACACTGAGACCTGGTGTGTCTCCGCCTGTTTGTCACCATGAATCTGAAGGGACGCTAACGTTCCCTCTCAATGTTTCCTGCACCCCCGGGGTCAAACACTCTGCTGCACACCACTATTATTCAATCTGTGTGTGTGTGTGAGTGTGTGTGCACGCAGGTAAACGGCCGGCCTGTTTCTCTAACTGGGTTAGTTTATCTTGTTTAGCGGCGAGGCCAGAAAAGGCCGCAGCTGCTCCTTTTCGCTGCCAGATTGGATTCCTGCAGTTTCCAGTTCGCCTGCGAAACCTGCTGATGAATAAGCAGCATCCCCATTCTCACACACACACACACAGACACACACACCCCCACACACACACACACACATACCTCCAATCATATTCTGTGTGCGGCCTGGCTCGTTGGACGAGGTCACTTCTTCGACTCGGGCTCCTCATGAGAAGAGGCTTGTTATCCTCCTGGGAGTCCCGCTGTCTGTCAGGAAGCCTCGTGCTGTTTTTATCAGGTGCTTCTGTCTCTTCCCTCAGATTTACAGTTATTTTTCAGGATGGGATTTAATCCTTCATGGCGAAAGAACATACGGTAATTTTTTGCTATATTTTAAGCGGCTTGTTTCTGATTACAGCATAATTTATGTCTTAAATATCTGGGAGGTTTTTCTGCAGAAGGCTTTGCTAATTCAAAGCAATTATGTAAAATCCTGTTGATTTCCAGGGTGAAACACAGACTTGTCGAATGAAAACTTTTGAGATGATCTGTTTGTAACTTTCCAGAAAAGTCAGTCTCAGTCTGGAAGCTTGTTTTATATTTGTGCCTTTTGTGCGTGTCTGTCAAAGTATCGGAGTGAATTTGTGCTGGAAGCCGGTTCCACAAAATGGACTAAAGGCTGCAGAAACTTCAAAATTGAGTGTTTTAAAGAAGCTACAGAATGTTTTATTGTCTGGACTAAAGGGCAGAGTCTCTGCGCCCCCCCGCCAGCTGCCTCCACAGAGCGCCTCGGACTCCCTCCGTCCTGCTGTGTTCTCCAGCCCGTCTGGACTGAGACTCATCGGTCTGTCAAGCTTTGACAGCCTTATATTTTCCAGACGACGTCCCTTCCAGCCCTCCCCCGGGGGCTTCCGGCAGCGGAGGGCCGGACCGGGCCGATCCCCCGTCACCCGGACGACCGACGGCACATGATCCCTGCCCCGACCTTCACGTCCCGCCGCGTCCCCTTGCATTCGCCGATTCGTCCCGTCGACCCTCAGAGTGGGGGGGGACAAGAGGCGGCAGGCCATCGAACCTTCACGGCGGGGAACTTTACACCCCCCCCAAGAAATGACCAAAACACACAGAATAAAACTGTTTTCAAATTGGAAATTAATCCCCTTAAAGAAGAAATCGACAAGAAATGACACAAGTTTTACCAAAAGGTCAACAAAGAGAGACAAATGATGATGTAGAAAAACAAGAAATAAGTAAATAATTCCTTTAAGGGGCCTTTGGAGGTAAATGATGTCAAAACCAATGAGAAGTTCCGTAAAAACCACTGAAGAATCACACATGTGCTTCCACACTCAGTGAAACATTCTCCACAGAGACATAATTGATGACCTTAAAAGCACTAACAGAAGTCTTCTTCTTCTCCTTTGGGCTTTTCCTTCAGGGTCTCCACAACCTTCTTTACCTTCTCCATCTCACTCTGTTCTCTGGATCCTCCTCTCTTCATATCCTCTCTCACTACCTCCATACATCTTCTCTCTGGTCTTCATCTAGACCTCCAATTCCAGCATCCGTCTACCAGTATCTTCACTCTCCCTCCTCTGTCCATGACCCAACCATCTCTGACCTTCTCTCCAAAACATCTAGCATGTCATTCCTGATCCTCTCCATCCTGGTCACTCCCAAAGAGAACCTCCACATCTTCATGTCTGCCACCTCCAGCTGTGCCTCCTGTCTTTTCTCCAAACCATCCATCATCTCTGCTCTCACCACTGTCTCCTCCACCTTTCCTTTCCTTCTGGCTGATGTTCTTCTATCTCATAGAACCCCTGACACTTTTCTCCACCCATTCCAACCTGCTGGAACCTGTTTCTTCTCGTCTTCTCAACACCCTCCGTTGCTCTGGATTGTTGAACCTGAGTACTTGAAATCCTCCAGCTTCTTGATCTCCACTCCCTTTAGCCTCAGCGTTCCACCTGGGTTCCTCTCATTCACACACATTTATTCTGTCTTGCTGCGACTGACCTTCAGAAATGCACTAATAGAAGCGCAGAGGGAACAAAAAACATCCACGGATCACTTCAAATGCACCAACAAAAACTAAAAGGACCCAAAGGTTTGAGTGAAATCTTTCAGTCAACAAGACAGAAACAAACTCCAGTTAGAGAAGAAGCAAGGACTGAGAACCTTCTCCAGACCTCAGATTCACCTCAGAACAGGGCTCGAGAGTTCATTGATCTGGGTCAAAGGTCACTAGTCAGCTGTGTTTGTACCGAGGAGAGGAGATGCCAGAGTGTAGTCGAAGACTATACTTCTACGCTTCACGGAGAGGACGAGGAGAAGGTGGGGAGATAAGAGGTCAGAGCAGGTCACAGGAGGACAGAGGAGGTCACAGGAGGACAGAGGAGGTCACAGGAGGTCACAGGAGGACATAGGAGGTCACAAGAGGTCAGAGGAGGTCATAGGAGGTCACAAGAGGTCAGAGGAGGTCATAAGAGGACATGATAATATCAGCAGATTGAATCCTGAGGACGAGACAGGAGCTGAAACACTGTCACATCTAATCTGTAGTCTGAACACACACACACACACACACACGCATGAGCCGATCGTCCCTACGGCCTCACAGGTCTGAAGGTGTGTGTGTGTGCGTGTGCGTGTGCGTGTGTGTGTGTGATAATGCTGTGTAATTAGTGTTGTAATTGTATTTCTTCTGCACGTGATCTTTTCATCATAAAGTAAAAAAGGCTGAAGGACTTCTAATTCAATCTCGTCTGGTTCTACAGGTTCTTCATCTGTTTCCCCCCCCTACATACACACACACACACAAGCACACACACATACACACATACACGCACACACACACACACACACATACACACTCACCGCTTCCTGGCCGCGAGACCAATTTGATTTACTGGGGATTTTTAATCCAAGCGGGAGCGAATGCACCGCTGGGGCGTGGGTGTGTGTGTGTGTGTGAGTGTGTGTGTGTGTGTGTGTGTGTGTGTGTGTGTGTGTGTGTGTGTGTGTGTGTGTGTGTGTGTGTGTGTGTGTGTGTGTGTGTGTGTGTGTGTGCGTGTGTGCATGTGTGTGCGTGTGCGCACACGCAAAGGCGTGCACATGTGTTTTCAAGCTCAAGCGCAGCTGATTCGCCATGAGAGTGAATAGCCAAGTGTGCGTTGGTGTGTATTTTTTTTCCTCTCCTGTGTGGAGGTGGCAGAGAAGGAGGGAGAATGTTTGGGGGGGGGAGTCAGGGAAGT
The DNA here is from genome assembly GCA_901007705.1 of Fistularia tabacaria. Classification (NCBI taxonomy): domain Eukaryota; kingdom Metazoa; phylum Chordata; class Actinopteri; order Syngnathiformes; family Fistulariidae; genus Fistularia; species Fistularia tabacaria. The sequence continues at coordinate 58,237 of CAAKHD010004274.1, forward strand.
TTATCCAGGGAGAATAAACAGCTGGAGCAGGTAGGAGAGTTGAGCAGAGTAGGAGCAGGAGAACCGGCGCTCTCCGCTGCGCCCTTGTGGGAAAAGAGCGAGATTGCAGGGCCGAGGCGGCCGCTCAGTGCGCCAGCCGCTGGGAGCGGGTTCACCGCTGCCGGGAGGGCATCAACAGAATGAGCAATTGTTCACCCTTCACAAACCCCCCTTCCATCTTCGCGACCAACTCACACCCAGGGGAACGGGGTCAAAGGGGTGGGTGTGGGGGGGTAGCTGTCTCTGCGCCCTGACTTTAGCATATTCATGTGGCGCGGAATGCGCTTGCCAGACGGCGTGCGCGGCGAGCAAAACGCCACGGGACGAGCTGCGGAGGAGGCAAGGGAAATATTTGAGAAAGGGAGCCCCTCCTGGTGGAAAGTCAGAGGTGACGGGGGATTGGGGTTTGCTCTAGGATCCGTGTCAGGATCTAGGGAGAGACTTTGCGCTGTGAGATCTCAAGGCAGGTGTGAGAATGGAAGCTTGAAAAGTCCTGATTTGATTTTTCACCTCGCACTCCGGCTATTCGTGATTAAATGAGGGACTGAGTTTCTTTATGAGTCCAGGAATTCCTCCCTTTTAAAACAGTAAACTCTGCTTTTTTGTGAGCTCCTAAAAAAGTTTTCTTATAAGAAGTGGATGATTATTTCTGTGCAGTGAAACCACTCCATCGACCATTATGGTCTCAGATTAAAATACACAACATCGCAGTAATGGAATAAGGTTGACGTATACATTTATTCTGTCATTCTCTAAACTGCTTATACTGCTGGAACCCAACACAGCTGTCATTGGTCGAGAGGTCGGATTCACCCCGGACAGGTCACCAGTCAATCACAGGGTCACATATGGAGACCATTCACTCTCTCATTCACATGCCATATAGAAACAAACAATCGTTCGCTGTCACATTAACACTTTATATCGAGCCAAATAATCAGTCGCTCTTTCAGTCACACCTTATATAGAGACTTAAAACTATTCACTCTCTCATTAAACATGTATCGAGACATACAAGAATTCAGTCTCTCATTTACACATTATATAGAGACATACAACCATTCACTATTTCATTCACACCTCGTTTTAGGAAAAACAACCCATTCACATGCAATAATGGAAACAATCGACCATTCACTCCTTCATTCACATGTCATACAGAGACATACAACCATTCACTCACTCGTTCATATCTCATACAGCGACTTAAAACCAACAGAGTTAGTATTTGATCAGTCAGTACTACTGAGGTAAGAATGTTAATAATCCTTCTAATACTCTTGTTTACATTGAGGAGAAGCAGAAATACATTGTGGGTGGGCGCTGCATGAATGAAGACAGTTTCGCTTTTTTAAGTCGTACCTTTCGGACACCGAACCATTTTGGGCATATTGAAGCCATGATGCTAAAGAGAGCCCGGAGCTGCTGTCCTCCCTCACAGGAGACGTGCCTCCTGTTTGCTCTTTTCTTTTATTTATACAGATAAGCAGCTTTAAATTATCAATGAACTGATGCAAGTAAACAGGAATTACAAGCAACAAGAGAGTTTTTTTTTTCTTAATTCTGATGCGGTGGGGGCCTTAAGCCAGTCTGTGCTGCACGGAGCTGAAGGTGGGAGGTGGGCTTAGACGGCGGGAAGGGAGCGGGGGCCCGCGGGGTGACGGGAGAGGTGTGTGGGTGCCCTCCTGGCTCGGATCAAGCGGCGTCCCTTTACTCATCCGATCTGGGGGCAGCAGTGAGGGAGCGGAAGGGAGCACTGATGCTGAGACCCCTGGGGAGAGATTAGTGCTGACAGCACAACAAGGAAGAATTATGCCAGGGGCCCCTCGGCTCTTCGACAAATTCAACTGTAATGTATGGCTCCAACTCCGCCAAGGAGGATCAACATAATATATGATCGACCCACTTTGCAGTACACTCCGCTGGCAGTGATGTAAAAGCGATTTATGCCCATAAAAATGTGCAGGCTAATTAAGTAAAATGTTGGCAAAGGGGCAAATCCAATGAGCTTATGGGGGAGCTGGCAGAAGAGCGACCCCCCCCCCCCCCCACTTGAGCGCTGCACCTGCACCGAGGAGAAAACTTCGAATCGCGAGCGGGGCCCGGTCGAGAGCTGGCTCGCCGACGCTTTAATTAAATTCCAGCATTTGATTTGTTTAGAGGCCCTGCCCCAACTCCCGTCTCCCCATCGCAACAGCATCGGGGGCCCAGGGCCTCTGTAATTATGCCAGGCCTCTCCTCCAATCAGACAGCTGCGTCGAGGAGGCCATGGATGAAATGTCCTAATTACGGCATTGGCGGAGAAGGGGGGGGGGAGACGCACTATTAGTGAACACATTACGGAGTCAGCGGCGTTAATGAGGACGAGGGGGGAGTAAAGCGCAACCTTCCGCTTTCCTCTTTCTCAATAAATCGGAGCACCCAGTTTTTGACACAGCTTTGGCTACTATACATCGGCAAAGCAGCCTCAGCGGGAGCCGAGCACGAGGACACCCTCGTCTTCGTCCTCCATTGACATGAGATCATCACTGACATAGGTTGAAAAAAAATCCAAAAGTCAAAATGCCCCTATGCAAAAAAAAGATCAGCATCTGAAAAAAAAAAAAAAAGCCCACATGTGAATCAACCGCTATGACTAAATCTCATGTCGAGTCTCACCTCATGGTTGCAGATCTGAGCGGCCGTCAAAGGACGCCCCTCTCCCCTGTGATTCATGACGCAATCCAATCGTAATCCCAGTTTTAAGGATGACGGGGGCTGATATAACGCCGGCTGAAACCAATCATCAAGCTCCTATATATTCTCCGCTAAGAGGTTGCTCCTCCAGACATTTACGACGCAGAGATGGGCAATCTAGTAGGTGGCGATGGGGTGGGGGGTGGGGGTGGGGACCTTTCCAGGTCGGACGTTATAATGCTGATATGACGGGTTTAATTGAAGCACTTAGTGTTTTTTACTCAGCAGTTTGGAGAGCCAAATCAGCAGAAGTAATGACTTTTTAAATTAATTAATTCATTCTTTCATTTATATTACTTTGGATGCATCTAAAGACCTGGCTGGAAAATAGGCTCCGTTTATATATAACACTTCCAAAGCTTGTGGTTTCAAAGTGCTTTACCTAGCGCTCTGGTCATCACCAGAACCGTGTTGATGTCAGTGCTACTGTTATTAATAAGAGACCATTTGGGCCTTGTTGAACATCTCGCCCGTATGCAGGAAGGGGGAGCTGGAGATCGAACCAGCAACGTTCCCATTGAAGCGACGCCTGATCTGCCAACCGAGCTGCGGCCGCCCCTTGTGGTGGGATGTGATGTCAGAGGCAAAAGTTGGCCTGGTGCTTGAAGCAAAAAAAAACAGTTCAATGCACAGAGGATATCGTTGCCCAACAAGACTCTGATCATCAAAATCTGGCAGTACGTTCACGATTGGAACCGTCTGGAAATTAAACTCCAATGTTGAACGTTTCTTTTACCTGCAGCTTTTAAGTTTACTGTAAATTAATCAACTTATTGTTTTATATTTTTAATTTTTTTGCACCACTGCTGCTTGAAGTAAAAAGCAGTCTGTATCTGCGTGCACATTACACTTCATTGATTTCATGTCACCGTGGGATTGTGAGAAACGTCTTCTCGACTCCTCTGTATGTCCAGCGCATGTGGAGAAATTGACAATAAAAGCTGACTTTGAACTTTGAACTTAACCCCCCCCCCAAAAAAAAATGAAAAAAATTGAAAAAAGAATCTCATTAGCAATGTTTCTTTCCTGAAATCTTGTTCCGGCCATCTCCAAATAATGATCCACATAATCATCTGAAACACTACTCCATTGGTTTTCCACCACAGGTAGCGGCACGGGGAGCGTCTTTTTATATTTCCCCCGTGAAGGGGGGAGTTGGCTTTTTTTTTTTTTTTTCTCTTTTCTCTTTTCTAGTGCATCAAGTTACTGACGCCATACTTGCGATTCCGTGGTTTTGGCCGGCGCGAAAATATGCTTCGGAACTTGGCGCCGGTCCCGAATCCAGGATACTAAACGCAGCCTCGTATAAAGAAATTCTGCTACGCTCATCAATCGCGCCCCGGTTGCGGTTTTAAACTATCATTTATTGGCTCATCTTGATAATGCGGTGGTGTTTATGTAAATTATCTAATTCACGAGGAAGAAACATCAGTCAGCCTTGAAATGTGAACACTTGCTTGTGGTCCATAATGAGGGAAATTAAACGTAATGTAATACCCAACGCTGTTATTTGCAAACAATTTGAAGAGACATACTTAGCAGAAGGGATATATGACAGATACTGAGACATTTAGGCTCCTATGTTTAAGGGGCAATGTTGAGATGCTAATTAGTGTTTTTAAATTTTTGCTTATTTTTCTTTTAATTTAACCAGGAAAAGATCATTCAAGATTAACAATCTCTTTTTTCAAGAGTGAGCTGGTCAAGATGAGCAGCAAGAAAAAATAACAAGTATCTGCAACATAAATTAACAAATAACCACACAACCATGCAAAAGGTGTAGAAAACGAAAATGAAAATGAGAGCAAGAGACATTTAAGACCTCAGATGCTGGATAGACCATCTATAGGCCAGTGTGTTATCTAAAGTATATTTAAATGTGACCGGCTCAGTCAGTTTCAGGTCTTTTTGCAACGTCAACTCCAAGACGATGCAGCATACTTAAAGGTTTTTGTCCCCAGGTCAGAACAGAATAAACAGAAATGTCAAGATCGACGAATGGAAGTCGGTTGAGTTTTTCAACGTTCGATCTCGAAAAATACGTTTTCATACATGGTCTTATGATGGATTTACGGCAGCACCTCGGACTTCAAAAACTACAGCCTGGGCATTTAGTTGTAGCCTCTGCAAACATCCCCCTCACCTGGAGATCACAAATGATGTTTACTCTCCAAGCCAGATGGAAGATGTAACCAGTAGTCAAAACACAGGAAGCATTTTTTTATCTTCCTGGAAACAGTAGTAATATTCACCTCTGCATACATGCAGCTATTGTCTGTGTTCCCGCTCTCTTCCTGCCGTTAATTTCCCCAGACCCCCAACGCAGCTGCAGCAGGCGTACCTCAGAGAGGAGCAAGACCAGGCCTCATCTCCATTCTCGCCCTGCTTTCTGGCTTACTGTATTAGATGACGGCGGGAGGAAACGCATTGCAGGGCGCCAGTGTACCAGAATCAAATCAGGTGCTAGAGGGAAGACAAGGTGCTGGGAAAAGCAGCTGCAACTGTCCAATGGTAGATAAATAGATATTGAGGAGGGGGAGTTGGGGGGCTTAATCTGTCACGGAGCGCTGATATAGTCTTGCTTTGTATTTATTGCCAACTTAATGGACTTGATTGTATTACTGAAGGTAAAAAGGGAGAACAAATCCATTGCGGGCTTGAAGGTACTCTCGGCCTCTCACAATTACCTTATGTAAATCCTGGCCCGGAACGTTGATCCACTGCTATTTAAAATGCATTGAATTTCCATGGAAAATGATCCCCTCCTTCCGCCTGAAGCTCATTAATAACAACGACGAGTCCGCCTGGCACTCGGAATACTTACACACTTACTTATCGTTGCCGCGGGTACAAGAGCACAGGCTTGTTTGTGATACAACCAAGCCTGACAGCATATTTTTGGGGGGGTGGGGGGGGTATAAAATTAAAAAAAAAAAGAAAAAGCGCTTGGGCAAATGGGTTCCTGCAGGACCTGCCTCCTCCTCTCCCAAATATGATTTTTACGCCTGCAAGGGATCGTT
>CAAKHD010004275.1:4227-14333 GCA_901007705.1 Fistularia tabacaria
CCCTCGCCAAAACCGCGGGGCCCCCGGCCCGGGCCCCCGCAACCCCCCGAGCAAAAGTTCAATTCTTTTTTTTTTTTTTTTTTTCCAATGTGGTTTCTTCTCCTGACGTTCGATCCACTGCAGTGCAGCAACAGGCCAGAGAGGAGCGTAACCCCCCCCCCCGGCTCACTGGTGAGAAGCTAACACGGCTCTTCTGGAGGGACCGCATTCTTCAACGCAAACCCAGTAACCCTGGTGAAGTCCTGTTTGCGAATGAACCGACGGTGATTTTTGATGCTTTTCGACATTGAAGTTTTTCTCCCGTTTTCAGGTCCCCCGTCGGATTCCTGACAGCCGGTCAGCTGAAGTCAAATTCAAGGACGTCAGACGCCGGGAGCCGCCTCTTAATGTCTCTAAGAACTGAGGAAGCCTCTGGGCTGAGGGGGTGCAACGTCTTCAAGAGAAGAAATTCAAGTCCAGTCGCCACGACGAGAAGATTTCCACAAGAATTCACCTCTTAATGTCAGTGAGGTTCCTTCTTAGTTCGTTCGGCGACATTTAAAGGTGACAAAAATGTAAGTGTTGCAGTGAAAGTCAGTCGCTTTGTGAATACTTTTACTCCAGTCAGTACACAAAGCGGATACTCCAAACAAAGTCGAGTCCTCGTGGCTAGATGCTAGGAGAGCGGCGGCATGCGCCTGGTCCTGCTGAGGCTCTGCACCAACACCTTCCCCCATTCATTCATCCAACTAATGAATAACAATTTCAAAACAAGAGAAAAACAACAACGACAACAACCTGACTACGACGATCAGCGGCAGCCAGATAATTACCTCCCGAGCCGGATTTAATCTGCCATCGCAGCTACGAGCCCGTCAAGCGGGAGCTTGAATTGATAGCAAAGAGGCGGAACAATAAGGCTGCGAGCGGCTCAAGGGACGCCGACTGCATTACCAGACCTATAACCACCCTAATTACCCCCCCACCCACCTCCGTTTGCAAACTGATTTAAGAGGCAACAAAGTCCGAGGCGGCGCCAACGGAGGGAAACGAGTCCCAAGCTCCTCAGACGGAGGAGATAATTCAACGCGCTGCTTTGGCTGAGGATCGTCCAACTGGAAGATACGGAGGTGAAGGCTCCGGGCCGCTCCTCCGCAGCCAATCACACGCCTCCATCTGACGCCTACTCACTTCCTGTCCTGTCCTGTCCTTCACCCCTCCGTCCGCAAGCCTTTCTGGTCCTCCTCCGACCCAGATCTCCACCGGCCCTCCTCTGTCTGTGTCCAAACAGGAGTCTGGCTTTTTATTTGCGGCACCCGTCCATTTGTTCTCGCACACATCGGTGTTTTTATGACGATGTGATGGATACCGGCTTCCAAAAGCTCGAAGACAAAACTGGAAAGCGTGCGGTCGAGATGTTCTCTGTGAAAAAGCACTTTTTTTTTTTTTAGGGAGTTACCACAGGAAGTGGGTCTGAACATGAGAAGAAAGGTTTCTGTGTCATGACGGTGCGGCGGTTAGTGTTTCCGCCGCACAGCAAGAAGGTCCCTGGTTGGATTCCCACAGTCCAAACACATGCAGGAGGTTCACTGGAGACGCGTCACCGTCCAGACGTGTGAACGGCTAAAGGTCCAAGGTCAACCCGACCCCCTTCCTCTCGACCAAAACCGAACATTTCACGCTAAAAACGCCCGCCCTGACGGCAGGAGAAGCCATGCAGACGACGAATGAATGGAAAAATGAATCATAAGAAGCTCCACTGCCTTTTCCAGCCCAACGCATGAAACATCACCTCAAATAGTTCCCTGACTTCGGACCTGCAAACATCGGTGGGTGAACGTTCACGTCAACCCTGGGCCGCCGACGCCTCACACCTGGGGGGAGACGAGCGGCCTTCGTGGAAACGCGGCTGCTGCCTCGTGATGCCCGTCGGAGGAAGGGAAAAACCTGAGATTCTCACAACTTTCATGAACAAAGTTCGAGGGAGGGGTTTCAGGGATGAAGCCCTCCAGAACCAGAGCTCCTCTCACACCTGGTCGTGGTTAGTTGTTTGTTTGCTTCTTTTTTTTTTTCAATTTGTTTTTTCACGTTGACCGCAAAACCCCGACGCAGACCAGAGTCCACGCAGCCAGCGTGGAGCAGAACCACGCTGCAGAGAAACCCCCTCCCAGCAGCAGCAGCAGCAGCAGCAGGAGCAGAAGACCCTCCGGCGGATGCAGCTGCAGCACCGCCGGGTTATGAGTCATAGCCTGCCATCACACACACACACACACACACACACACACACACATTGCACGCGCCCACGTCGCCGCTTACCTGTGGGTCTTCCACGACACGGACACAAACTCAGATCCTCCTCCCGGATGCGGTCCGCTGCTTCCTGGCCACTTGCTCTCCTCCTTCGCCGCCAAGACGTCGCATCTCTGCCGCGGTCCTGATCCGGAGGAAGAGGAAGAGGAGGAGGAGGAGGAGGAGGAAGAGGAGGGGGTGATGAAGAGGAGCTGGGGGGGGACGGGGACCCGCCAAACCTGCACCGGGGGTCTCGGGGAAGCTTTCTCGGCGTGGAGCTGCACGCCGGGGGAGGAGCGGACCCGGTCTGAAGGAGGGCGGCGGGCTTCCTCCGAGGGGCGGAGGCTTTGACGCGCCACGACGCCTTCAGGGGCGGCTCGGAAAGTGCAGACTCCCGCGGGTGGTTCGCTCTTACTTTCTCGACCGATGAAACGGAAACGTCGATCGAAATTTCAAGAAAGCAAAACACTTTGCAGTGTTGACGCGTGAAATGCTGAGTTTCAACAACAGACCATAATAAAGGTTTTTTTATGCTCAGAAGTTTTACATCGACATGTTTTGCATCAACATGTTTATCACGTTTATTCTCTTTATATGTTAACATTGTTCAGTTGGAACTTACCTGTTTATGGATATTATTAACACTGTTTAGTGTTTATTTTTAGTTTATATTCTTGATAACTTTCTGCTGTGAAGTTGAAATTTCCCCCTGTGGCACCATTCGAGGGACACTCTTCATCTTCTTCTTCTTTTCAATAATATTTGCATTGAAATCACACCCTGTAAAACTGCACACACTTTTCATTGCAAAACGCTCTTCAGACACACACAAACACACACACACACACACACACACACACACAGTACCATGCATTGTTTTGCACGTTGCTGATCCTGTGTTTGGAGTTCAGTAGAGCCGAATGCTAAAAGCGCTACGCTGTTCGATGCCCTGATGGCCGACGTCCGTTCAGAGACCAACTTCCAAATGACCATGTGGTGAATTTTGAATACAGTTTGTGGTAGGAAATGAGTACCCAGGTCCGGTTTCAAGCCATGAAAATCAAATAAATAGAAGAGCGAGGAAACAAAAACAGAGAGCAAATGTAAACACCGTACAAGTAAGAATGACAATTTAGTTTGGGCAGAAGTTAGCACTGTTAGCACCAAATTTACATGTGAAAGCAAGCAGGTAGTTGTATCATTATTGCACCTGTCATCGTGAAACACTGCACCGTGATTGTCTTAAAGTGTGTGTCGTGCAGGTCGACAGGGGGAGAGGGTGTGTGTGTGAGTGTGTGAGAGAGAGAGTGTGTGTGCGGGATGTGTGGAGGCCTTCGTGAAAAATGCCACATGTCACATTGCTCGTTATTTCTTCCTGGTCATTCCAGAATTGGAGGGCATTTTACGTCCCAGTCATTCAGTTTTACATAATACAGCTGGAAAATACCAAAGCACGCAGTTGTTGAGTAAATTGTATTTGTCCTGAGACGAATAAAAAAACGGAGGGATTTTCTTTTAATTAGAATATACTTTTTGATGAAAGACATGTCTGGAATCCCCCCTAAAATGCCATTTCTCTCTTGTCCCACCGCTCTGATGACCAAATTCAATCTCAAATAAAACCGTTAAAATGCCATGTTAATGTCCCTCCTTTTTGTATTATTTTGTTCATATATATCTCAAGTAATCGCTGACACATATGTTTTAGTCAGAATTCTATTTCAAATGTTATTTTGTATGCAAGGAATATGTGTGCCCCAACATGCACCCTGCAACCCTGTTAGCACAGCGGAAGCAGAAGAAAGCAGCCAATCACATGACACAGTGGACACATGACATCATCAAACATCAAACTTCAATTCTTCTTATTTGGATCAAATCGTTCGCCTTTCTTGTTGCCAGGCAAATGATTCCTATATAAAAAAAAATCGTTATTATTTTTTCTTTACTAATTTACTTAAGTTTGTCCACTTTGTCGATAACAACAGCTAGCTAAAAAGCTACTCTCTACCGCTTACAAAGAGCTAACTTTAGCCTGAATTTGCAACCCAGTTACTGGTGTTTTCAAGCGGTTGAATGTTGGTAACAGGGTTGCACCAAATATAACAATTAATAAATAAAACGTGTCATAAAAATGACGACTGAGCTGAGACAACCTGGGTTTTAATAGTTTAGTACCTATAATTAATGAATACATGACTGAAAATTTTAAAGGTGAATGTTTATTTTCCAGAAATGTTGAAGCTGAAAAGTCCCCTAACTCTGGAATGACCCTCCTGTGTTTTGGTAAATATGTATAAACATTTTTCTCCCCTCAGATTCTACGATATACTCTTACACGTCAGACTTTATTTCATTTTATTTCATTGATATATTTACTTTTAGCTTGCCACCATCTTGTCCTTGCATGTGTTGCTGCTGCTGCTGCGAAACAATTTCCCAACCACGGGATTATTAAAGTTCATCTCATGTCACCAGGAAGTCCTCGGTTTCTGACCTCCTCCACCTGCGGCGTGTCGTGGCGATGTCGCACATCTCACATGAATATCTCAACAAAGTCTCGTTCCGTTAAAGCTAATTTCGCCGAGCTGGCGAGCGGGGAACGAGTCGTACTTTCATTTTTGTTCGGGTTGTTTCACCCAAAAAGGCCACAATGCGCCTCAAAGCTGAACTCTGCTCAGCCTGACCTGCTCGTAAAAGCGCCCAAATGTGATTCGGTTGCAAAAAAAAGGCAGCGGGTTAACAGGAGAAGGACGGCTGACGGCAGGAATCCCTCATCCGGTGTGTGAGAGCCTGGCAGAAGATCTGGGATGCCGGGCAGGATGGGTTCCTGGATGGAGGGAAAGAGGACGTTAGTGGGTGTGAGATGGAGGCAGAGGGTCCACATTTTCACATTCTCGCCCAACATTTGAGCCTCGTGTGTGTTTTTTTTTTTTCTTCGTATTTGCATTTCTGAACCATTATGAATGAAAGGCCTTTTTTTAAAAAAATAAATTTGTGTTTTTTTTATTTGAGTTTTACGCTCAAATACCGTCCTTTCAGAGAAAAACACCAAAACACTCAGGCGTTTACATGTTGCGACACAAAATGTCGAAATGTCCGAGGGGAATCTCCGCTTCCAGGTCTGACCAAATTAAAACCTATTTTTCCTGCAGCATTTGAAGGCACCATCGCACTGAGCGCAGAAACCACGTGTTCTCCGCTGCCTGGGTCCTAAAACCTACAGCCTCCCTCTGCAGCCACCTGGGTGGAAACGCTCAACAGGTGAGAACTTCCAATCGCTGCATCTTCCCGTGCGACACGTCCTCCACCTCGGAGAACGTCATTGACACTTGTTTATCCCGGTCTTCCACGATCAGCCATGAGGAGAACGTCCGAGTCTGGAGAGCTTGTGGAGCTCCGAAGAGATGCGAACCGCCGATTCAGTTTCAACGCAAACTGCTTGTTTCTTGAAGACGGAGTGAAAACAGAAATGGAGAGACGGCCCGGGGCTTGGAAGAAGAGACGCTCGATTTCACCACCTGCCTCACCGGAGGGGCTTCGTCGACTTAGTTTGCTGAGTTCCCCCAAACCCCGGGACTCATGACTGCGATGTTTGAAACATGAAAACACGACTGGAGGCGCTGGAAATCCCCCCGGATACCTCACGGAAAATCCCCCTCGCCGAGCCGCACACTTTGAAGGAATCCGGTCCTCGGCGAGAATCAGGCCTCATTTAGTGCTTTTCTGTTTACCGCTTTAAACCGCCGCCCGAGAATCACCGTGCAGTTTCATCACATTCGATTGTTGCCATGGATTCCGTGCAACTCTGCAAGCATGTGAAGTGCAAAAGCAAAGGTCCTTTTAGTGCTCGTGTGTGTGTGTGTGTGTGTGTGTTCACTCCGCAGTGCTAATGTCAGGAAAGATCAGCACCTCACATTGAATCAGATTGAGAAAGTGTCGAGCGGAGGCAGAAATGAGAGAATTTGGGAAAAAAAAAAAAAATACAATAAATAAAGACGTTTAAGTGCGACTTGTGAAGTGTTTTTCATTTAAAAACTATATTCGCATATTTGTACTGAAAATCTGCTGCTGCTTCATTCAAATTCAAATGACATTTATACATTTATTTGCCCTCCTTCAGTACCAGTAGATTGTATCTGCTTGCACTTCATGTTTGTTTGTTTATTCTGCACTTTCCTGCGAATGTTCACTCTTTTTTTTGTTTTTCCTCCTCAATTTCATGTCGCCGTGGGAAACTGAGAAGCATCTTCTCCTTTCCTCTGTAGGTCTGGAGAATGTGTAGAAATAAAGCTGCCTTTAACTTTGATATTTCCCAAGATTTTCTGGGGGGGGGGCAAATGATCTCCTGCTGAATTATTGGATGTTATTGAAGCCAAACAATGTATGAAGTGAAGCTGAACTTCAGGGCGATGTGTTCAACAGCCAGCAGGGAAAATAAAAAAGAACAGACAGGAACAAACGTCAACAACAACACGGGCGACAACAACAACAACAAGAACACACAACTGTGTCCGAGGGCGAAGCTGCACGCCTCGTCTTTCTATGGAGTTGAAGAGGCAGATTCTGTTATAAATCAGCCGTTTGGCTTCCGTCGTCCGTCGGCGTGTGTTCAGAGGACGGCGGGAAAGCCTTGGCCCTCCCGGTGGCTCCGGCCTCAAACCACTCGCTGTGCCGCTACACATCTTTACTTTGTTGCTCAGCCTGTTTTTGTCCTTCACCGAGACGGGAAGGTTTAAACCGACGCGATAGAACAAGGATAAAACGTTTTGCTATAAAACGGGCTTCACTTAAAGCTCCGGTGAAGGTACCTGCGCTGGCCGGCTTCGGTGTTTGCCTCCAGCGTCCGGTTGCTGCCTGTTCCAGTTCCCAGGTATCTGTGCCGCTCCACGGGTTCCTGGCCAGAAGCACGAGCTGGAGGTCTCTTCCTAAAATCAAGAATCGTATCCGTGGTTTTCAAGAACATACGAAGGTAGTTGGTGTGAGAGAGGAGGATCCAGAGAATAGGGTGAGACGGAGGGGGTTGATTCGCTGTGACGACCCCTGAAAGGGAAAAGCCGAAAGGAAAAGAAGAAGAAGTATCCGTGGTTTTCAAAAACGCTCACGTCCACGGGCCTGGTACGGCATCCTGGTTGTCCAGGAGCCACAACATCACGAGTCAAATGTAAAACTTTGTCCATTTTCCTCGCCGACTCTGGCGCTCGTCTGTGTCGGGACCCGGGTTGATGAGTCCGTGTGCAGTTCCTTTCCCCCCTCCGTTCTTGCAGTTCTTCACCAGAGAGCCCGGCTGAGCAGCAGGATGGGTTTCAGCCGGGGTGTAGTGCACACCTGGAGATCTTCAAGCCCGGTCAGACCGAGAAGAGGAGCCTGTCGCCAGAGCGTTAACGCCGCGGTTACCACGACCAGCTTCCTGGAGGTCTTCTGGCTCCCTGCGAGGATTCAGCTGCTTCCACCCACGGCTGGTTCCTCAAGGCTCCCTCAGGGGAACCTGTCCGCCCTCCAACAAACTCCACGCAGACTCTCCTTGAGTTCAGGATTCAGCGGTCGCCGTTCACGGTGGATAAAACAGCATTTATCCTCTGTCATTAAGAACGTCTGTGCCAGTTTACAAGACCCTGGTCAAATGTTGGATGTGCCGCTGAGACGATTCGCTAAAATAAAAGGTTAAATGCGGATGAAGAGTCAACGGGCCGAAACCCGGCGAGCCACCGGCATGGTCGGGTCTCCTCTACGCAAGATCAGGTTTCATTTATCCATAGCGCTTCTCCTGCATTCAGGGTCACGCAGGCAATGGAGCTCCTCCCGGCTGTCACCGGGGCGACGGCTGGAGAGGGACAGTCATTTCCGGACTACTGAGCACCCCTGAATATGAGAAAATAAAAAGAAATAAATATATGTGTACACATGCAGGCCGCACGCGTCAGGTGTTCACGTTTCAACATGAGAGATTTACACAGAAAGATGTTCCACGATCGACCCAAACAGAAACGTCACCCATGGTTTTGTTCACCCCCCTCCAGTGCACTGAAACCACCGAAGTCTTCTTCTTCTTCAGCGTCGGACCTTTTCAATGCTGCTGTCCTCACGTGGCAGTCCAGCCTTTCCAAACCTGCAGGTGATGCTGGATTATTGTAAAATATTTTGCGAGTCGTGCCGCATTTTTGCGTTGAGTGCCGACAAAAACTAGTGTCTTCTTCTTCTTTGCATTGACCTCTTGCGTCCATCTCCATTTTGCGCTTCCCGCTAGAGCGCCCCCTGATGGCCGCTAGTGGAAAAAAAATCCATAGATTAGCCGCGTCGTCGTTTAAGCCGCAGGGTCGAAAGCGTGAGAAAAAAAGTAGTCCGGAAATGACGGTGCAAACAATCACTCGCTCATCCACGTTATTTCCACAGAAAACCATTCACTCTCATTCTCAGGTCAGAGAGAGACAAACAACCGGTCAGTCTTATTCACGCACCATGTTGGGGCATCCAACCATTCATTCCCTCATTCTTATCCAGATCTCTGTGCATGGAAAACCCAGTATTTAACACCCGGATGTCTGCATTCTGTCTGCAGCCATTCAGTAGGAAGCTTGGATTTTGGTTCCACATAAAGGATCTGGAATGAAATAGAAGAGATTTTTAAAAAATAACGACTTCTCATGTGTGGATCACTAAAACTTTGATAAGTGTATCTAGAAATCCAAGAACAAGTAAAATATATTCATCTAAATAAAGCGTGGTTAAAAATGATATTGAAATTATTACAATGATTATTATGATCACTATATTGACTTACAACTCCAATTTATTATAATCAAAGGAAACCTGGTTTAGAATGTTACATTTAGAATTTGGTACTCTTATTTGAACAAGTAACAATAAATCAATCTCATTCCTTTAAAAGCATCCTATCGTCAAACTCAACTGCTTTTCATACATTGTTATAATTAATAATAAATATTATTACTACTGTCATTGTTGCTGTTGTTGTCATTGTATTATAAGTAACAACTGTTAACTCTAGGCAAGGCTTTAAACCCAATCATCAATGTCATTTATATTGTAAGCAATGAAAACCTGTTTGTTGTGATTGTTATTCTTATAATTTGAATGAATAACACTTAATTAATCAGAAGAAACCGCTTTAAATTCAGTCTTAAATGTAAAAATAACACTCAAAACCTGGTTTATCACAAATGTTATTATTATCACCATCATCATCATTATGATCATGATAGTTATCATCATTATTATTATTATTTGAACAATCCATAAAATAATCCATAAAAACCTACTTTAAAATATTTTCAATTTACACTGTATTATTATTATTAGTAGTAGTAGTAGTAGTAGTAGTAGTATCATTATTATTATTATTATTATTATTATAATTATTATTATTTTATTGAGTAACACCTAATTAATCTAAAGAAAACGCTTTAAAGTCAACTCCTGTGTCAATAAAATAAAACCTGCTTTCTTAAACATGTTATGATGATGATGATGACTATTGCTGTCATTATTATGATTATCATCATTAAAATTATTAGTTTATTTTTATGGGAACAAGTAAGAATCATTTCCTCGAGAAAAAGGCTTCGAATGAATAACACTTAATTAATCTAAAGGACACGCTTTGGTGCCCCAATGAAATAAAACCCTTTTTCTTGAATATGTTATGATGATGATGATGACGACTATTGCTGTAATAATTATTCTTTTTATTGTCATGAGTTTTATGGGAACAAGTAATTACTTACTTGAGAGAAAAATGCCTTCACCCCCCCCCCCCCGCCCCCCCCCCCCCCCCCCCCCTCCCCCCACACCCTCTCAAAAAAATTATAAAATAAATA
>CAAKHD010004276.1:3813-26960 GCA_901007705.1 Fistularia tabacaria
GAGGCTCCTTCCGGGCAGGTGAGTGGGTGTGTGTGTGTGTGTGTGTGTGTGTGTGTGTGTGTGTGTGTGTGTGTGTGTGTGTGTGTGTGTGTGTGTGTGTGTGTGTGTGTGTGTGTGTGTTGTGACGTCGACCGACTGGTCCCACTGGAAACTCTAGCTGAGGGTGACTTGAGAACTGGGTCTGAGTGAGATGGAGGAGCTGAGGAATGTTAGAGTCCAACCTCTTCCTTCAGTTCATAATAACAGGTGTCCAGGTCAGACGGTGACCACGTGTGCTCACAGAGCTGGTGAAGATTGTGAATTCAACACACCCATCTGCTCAGGAAGGTGTCCCACAGTTGAAAAGCCAGGGAACGGTTTAATGGCTTCTTCTGGATTTACGGTGATTTTACTTTCCAGTTGGCCTTCTTAGTAAAACACTGATGGTCCAGTCAGACAGAACGTGCAACCTCAACTTGGAAGTCAATGTGTGCTGCTTCCAGCGGCAGCTGGCCAGCTCCATACACTCCCTCCAGCTCTGCAACGCCATTCTGGAGCTTCAAAGCACGATCATTCCATAGCAAGCGTGGAACTGGGAAGGAGTGTAAAAATATAAATCGAGCATACATCAATATAATATCCAGCGTGTCTGCTGGTTCACTATCCTGTGAGATGGACGACTGGAAACCATGTGTGAAACATTCAGTGTCCACACACACACTCACACACACACAGTGTGAGGCCAGCCAGGTGTCAGCGGACGTCCCTTTTTTAGCCCCTCAGAGCACCAGATTTGGGTTTCTCCAAGCTGAACCCACCAGACACAGGAAAAACATGTGCAATTCACTTTCTTTTCAGTGTCGTTGAATGAGCTGTTCCAGCCCTGGTGGGCGGACACTCACAGCTGTTTAAATTTCCCCCGTCTGCTTCCCCCCTCAGCTTGGAGTATGATGAGAACAAGTCCATTGTCTTCAGGCCCAACGGGAAGGTAAGCCAGATGGCGTTGATGGAGGCTGTTCTTAAAGACATCTTCACTGAACATTGGCTTGATGCAATTTAGTTTCCTGCTGCAGGACCCCTCAGCTCGAGACCGTCACCAAACCACACCACTGTGGGCTGTTCAATCTGAAAGGGGGCCCTTTTTAGTTTTGGAATATTTAGGTTTGGAGAGAAGCGGACTCCTGGCGGCACGGACCTCTGTGGGTCTCGTGCATGGCAGAGTCAGATGTGTGTGTTTGCAGGTGAACACTGACGGTTTGGTGCTGCGCGGCTGGTACACCAGTCTGACGTTGGCAGTGTACGGGACAGCTGAGCGCCAGCATGGACACGAACAGGGCTCACCCCCTCCGCCGCCGCCGCCACCCCCCCAGCAGCCCTGCGGGCCCAAGAGGATCACCGTCAAACCAGGTGGACAAAACGCAGCTGACAGTCCGGCGTCTGAGCACTCTCTGGAAGGCCCACTCCTCGCGCCACCTGACGCCCGTGGGCTTTTATTCCGCTTCTCTGTTTGCAGAGTGGGAGAAAGATGACCAGTTCAACGGTAGCCCGCCCAGACCAGCACCCCGGGGGCCCCGCACCCCGCCAGGCCCCCCGCCGCCAGACGATGATGAGGAGGAGCAGGTCCCTGTGGCGGGTCAGAACTCTTTGTCTGTTTGCCATCACTTTACAGTTCCGTCCAGATCCCTATTAGTGGATGTAGCCTAATCTAATCCAAAATGGAGAGTGCAGCATCCGTTCAAGACCTGGTTGTACCAGGAAGCACTGAATCTTCACCATACAGCCATGAAATAGCAGCCTCCTCATACAGTCATCCTCATTTCACATGACTGTATTTAGTCTTCATCCAGCCATATATCAAATAATAGAAGCCACGAATCCAGCCAGTCTGGACCACCTTCTCCCTGCCTGGATCAACTGCTCCAAAGCCATGGAAGCAAATCTACAATCTACAACAGTCCCATTTGAAAGACACGAATGCACTTCCTACGGCCGGGCCAAAGATTTTCCATTCTTTGTGCAAATAGCAGTCTGGTCCGTGGTTTGCACCTCTACCTCCCAGGACCCGGGCCCCTGCCTGTGAGGAGAGGGTGAATGGCGGATTGTCTGTGAATGAGGCCCTGTGATCCACCGGTCCAGGGTAAAGCCACCCCTGGCCCAGGCAATCAGGGAGGGATAAAGAACCAATGCATGAAGAAAAAGTAGACTGGTAGTGGAGACATTAACCGTCCAAGATCAAAGCTTGAGGCGCAGACTGTCCCTGAGGGTTGAGCCGAAAGTGCTCCAAGACATACTGGTTGAAACCATCTGCGGCTCCCGTGTTGTGCTGAACGAGATGTCCTCCTGACCCCAGCAGCGAGCGGTCTGGTGAAGGAGGAGCCCGGCGAGGGCTGCGATGACTACCTGGAGGCCGTCTCCCCCGAGCGATCGCTGCCTGCCGACGAAAACTACTCCGACGGTGAGCAGGAGGAGGAGGGCGAGGAGGACGAGGAGGAGGAGGAGCAGGAGGAGGAGGAGGACGCCAGGACCGAGGGCAGCGCACCGGACGAGGAGGAGGAAGAGGAAGAGGAGGAAGATGAGGGTGAGGAGGAGGAAGAGGAGATGGAGGAAGGTAGGGGAGTTCTTTTGTGAGCGTAGGATAGCCTCTGGTCCCAAATGGAAGCGCCGACCCGTCCAGGGTGTCTCCATCTGGGACCGGGCCGCGTCCTGAGAGAGTGTGTGTGCTGGCATGTTCACGCTCAGAACCGCTCGCCCTCCCGCCCGAGGCTTGTACGCAGGTGGCCGCGCCGCATGCCCAACTAACCCCGCATGCCCAGGAGTGAGGAGCGTGTCGGCATACAATCCCGGTCAGAGAGGGAACCCGTACATTTGAAGCGTGTGAAGCGTCTCGTGCGTGCGCTCCGAACGGCCGTACTCAGGTATGCGCCTTCTTGCCGGCCAGGTGACGACGGCTACGAGCAGATTTCCAGCGACGAGGACGACCTGGATAATGGTGGCTTCAAGTTGCCGTCCTTTGACATGGACTACACCCCCGAAGACCTGGCGTCTGTTCCGCCGGTCCAGTACGACCCGTACGAGCGGGAACTCAGGCCGCTGCTGTACTTCACGCCGCCGTACCGGACTCGCTTCGACACCCAGCTAGAGAAGGCTGGCGCAGAGGAGCCCAAGGACCCTGGCGGCCTGGAGGGGCCGGCGGGCGCGGAGGATGCGGACGCAGCCTCGCAGCTGAAAGAGCTGCTGGGAAGCATTGGGGAGGACAGAGACGCTCGCTGGGTGGCGGCCCTGGAAGAAGCGCCCGGGCTGCTCAACAAAGGGATGGCTTATTTAATCAAACGGGGGGAAGCGGAGGGAGCCGAGCACATGGGGCTCCTGGCCCGCTGGGCTCTGCAGGCCCTCAGCATGGAGACGGCCCTCACGCAGCCCATTGCCCTCAATCTCAGACAGCTGAAAGCCGGGGCCAAGCTGGCGTCCTGCCTGGCGGAGAGCCCGCAGGGCCTGGGCGCCCTGCTGCGCGATGGGGCCCCGGGCATGCTGCTGGAGCTGCTCAACGCAGACCACGTCTCGTCCACGCTGAAGCTCAGCATCCTGAGAGCTCTGGACGCTCTGACCAGCGCCCCTGCCGGGGCAGAGGCCTTCCTGCAAGCCGGCGAGGCAGAGAAGAGCGGCTATCAGGTTAGTAGCCCCCGAGAAAAGAAGTAGAGGCTGAGAGGGTTTTGTAATCTTCGCAAAGGACTCCGGTGGAGGGGAATGGTGCGATGTTCTGATTCTTGATGCGCTGGAAGAGATTGGTTTGAACGCCGCCGGTCTTCCCCTGACACCCACGCTAACATTTTCGTCCAACGCTTGCTGAAAACACCCTTTTCCATCTCCCTGCAAGTACCTGCTGTAAGTGGTGTGTCCTTCACAGCGTCTGGTCCAGCTGTTCCTGCGTGAAGAAACGGTGAGGGTCATCACCGCCGGCAACGCCATATTGCAGAAAAGCCACATGTACGAACTGCTGTTGGATCTGCAGCGCTCGGCGGCAGCGTGGAGCGAACCCCAGCAGGTACGCGCACGTCGGCGTCGGCGCAAGCTCCCGCGGGACGTGCCTCCGGCCAAAAGACCGAGGATTGTTTTCACGCGTTTCCAGAACGAACCTCACGCTCAGGAGGAGATGGAGGACGCCGAAGGCCCAATGGAGGAGGAAGCCACACTGAGCCCCTCCCCAGTGAGTGAGGCCGAGCTGGACCGACTGGCGGGGGTGATGGAGGAGCTGCACCAGCTGCTTGAGAGCGCCCCCTCCTGCATGGTGCAGCCCCCAGGGAAGGCTTTCCCGACATCTGCCAGAATAACCGGGCCGCAGGAGCGTGACGACCCCTACCCGATGCTGTACAGGTACGGCCCGGACACACGGGCAAATAGAACTGCCGCGTCCGCTTCGACGGAGCTTTGAGACGTGATCGGTGTCATCCGTCTGATTATATTTATTACTCCCGCAGGTACATGCACGCCTGCCGCTTCCTGGAGAGTGTCACCGTGGCCCTGTCGGCGGCAGCGGCGGCTGGCCATCTGGGGGTCACCCAAGCCGTACGGGAGCTCCTGCGCTTCCTGTCCCTGACGCAGTCGGGGCTGCTCTTTCTCCTCGCCCAGCCCGCACCAACCAGCCTGCTTCTGCGACTCCTCGCGTCGGTGGCCGAAGCCGAGGGCGAGGAAACGGCCTTCGCCGGCGCAGAGAGCGTTCCGACTGGGCCGTGGTTCGGCGAGGAGGGTTTTGGCGCCTGGTTGATGCAGGCCCTGCACGCTCTGCAGGGGGTGTCGGAGCTCATGAGCCATGTTGCGGCGGGAGGGGACGGCGGCGCGGGGCTGGAGGAAGGAGACAATGCCGAGGTGCTGGGCATGCTTCACGCTCTCTACCTCATGACCCACACCCTGACCGGGAGGAGCGCAGTGGCTCACGTGTTCAGCCTGGACTCCAACCTGTCCTGTCTGGTCGCGCTGCTCCAGCACCACAGCAAAGACGGACAGGGGTGAGGCTCACCTTCTCCGCCGTCGGCCGCTCTCCCGTCGATCTCTAACCCCCTCTTCCCTCCCCGGTCGTCGCCCTCCGCAGCGAATCCAAGGCCCGCAAAGCGGTGACGTACAACTACGCCTGCATGCTGGTGCTGGTGGTGGTCCAGAGCTCCAACGAGCTGCGGATGATGGAGCAGTATGCCGCGCCGCTGCTCTCTCTGGCCAAGGCCGACGACACCAACGCCAAGTTACAGGGTGGGTGTCCCAAACGAAACGGGAAACGGGGCTTTTTATTGTTTGAGTGTGTGAGTTTGACGTCTCTGTTCCTCAGAGCTCAGTAAATGGCTGGAGCCTCTGGAGAAACTGCGCTTTGAGATCGGCAGCATCCCCGCCCTCATAGACTACATCAAACAGGTACAGGGCTGAAACCCACCGCAGAGAAACAGGGAATACTAACCTCCCTTTCCAGACCCCGTTCAGCTCGTACATCATCGGCCGTACAGCCTCAGTGATGGCTTCGGCCCGAAGCTGCGGGTCCGGTGGAACAGATCCGTATTTTGCTCTTTCCTGCGACGATCAAGTGTTTAAACTCACTTTTGACATCTTTGGTCTCGGTTTTGGCGTGAGGTTCACGAACATTAGAAGTTGCCACGGCCTTGACACCAGCGCCATCAGAAGAGGAAGTATATCATTGAAGTAGAAAAGTGGAAAGTAGGAAAGTAGGAAACTTGTTTCCCAGCACAATAGGAGTCTTTCTGTGCCCCCCCACGTGGCTTCTTCAGAGAACCAGCCACAAGTCAGGAAGAGGCAGCGCAGAATATAAACCAATTTTTATCGATACAGAGATGCCTGAAATACAAGATGCCGTGCCAGTAAGGCGAGCAGTGAGTGCGCTGCGTACCGCCATACGTGTACGACCTTACCTGTACGACCTTCCAGAATTGCCACAGCGTCCGCTGGCAGGTGATTGTGACGGCTGCCTTGAGAGGCTCACGTTTCACAGCGCCTTGTTTCCTCCAGGAGGCCGAGGGAGCGAGGTGGATGGGTGGGATTTTTCCCAATGCTTGGCGGTCGGTGTTTAGGTGCTGCGGTGATGTTCCCTCACCGGGAGTCTGCTCCTGCGCCACAAATCATCCATTAGCCCTCACGTAAAGCTCTTCAAGTGAGCCTCGGTGCCGGCCCGTGTGTCCCGTCTCAATGGAATGCCGCGCTCCGCCAACAAGTACCGCCCTCCTGCGGTGGACCGCGTTTGGATCCTTACGGAAACAGCGGCTAACGTGCGCTCCCACCTCCCCGCAGAACGTGGAGAACGTGTTGACGGCGGAGGGAACCGGGCTGGTCACTGCGCTCAGGGTGATCTGTCACATCGGCTGCCCGCCGCCCGCTGTGGATGGTAAAGGACCCGTCCGCCTCCGCCGGAAACGCGTCTCGCGTTCCAAGTCCGCCCGCCATCCAGCGCCTCTGTCCCTCTCCCATCCGCAGGTCAGCAGCGGGACCTGAAGTGGAGTCTGGCCGGGGTGCAGCTGTTCTCTGGCGAGGGTCTGGACACGTGCGTGCGTGTCCTGCAGAAGCTGTGCGGTGTGCTGCTGCAGCCCTGGCGCGTGCACGGACACATGGGCCCCACGCCGCAGCGCTGCATGATCCTCAGCATCTGCATGGGCACCCTGCGTCTGCTGCGCGCCATGCTGATGGAGCTGCTCCGCGGGGGAGCCTTCCAGTTCAGGGACACCCGGGTGGCCAGTGTGCTGGTGACGCTCCACATGATCGTCTGCTCCATCCCCGCCTCCGGGCGGCTGGACGGGGAGGAGACCAGGGTGCAGGCCCTCATTGTGGACGTGCTGCTCACCTTCACGCAGGGGGTCAATGAGAAGGTGCGTGAACCAGGGCCGGGGGCCGAGAGGAGGGCGTCTGTTCGCGGGGTCTGACGCCGAGCCTCTTACTTCCAGGTGACTCACACCGAGGAGACGCTGGCCAGCAACACCTGGTCTCTGATGCTGAAGGAGGTGCTGGCGTCCCTGCTGAAAGCTCCCGAGGGCCTCTTCTCTGGCCTGACGCTGCTGTCCGAGCTCCTGCCTCTCCCGCTGCCTATGCAGAGCACTCAGGTACGGCCGCCGGGCAGCGGCGGGGTTGGTCTCGTGCAGCCGTGCGACCGGCAGAGCTGAACTCGTCTTTGCCGCACAGGTGATGTCCGTCCGGGACGTGGCCGTGGCCTTGAACACGCGCAAGCTGTGGAGCATGCACATCCGGGCGCAGTGGAAAGTCTTCTCCGAGGCACTGAGGTGCGTGTGCGCCACCAGCTGCCCCCCCCTCCTAGCCATGCTGCGGAGAGTGTGCGTTCAGCTGGCAGACCTGTCTTCGCCCACCGCCGCGCTCATCATGAAGACCCTGCTGGAGCTTCTGCTGGAGGAGCTGCAGCCGTGAGTGGAGGATGCGCTTGCGTGCACGTGTTTCCCGTTGCCGCAGGCGGCGTTTTCATTGTGGTCGTACTTCCCGCAGCATGGAGGGTAAGGCCACCTGCTGGGGACAGGTGCTGCGTCTGCTGTCCCTGACGGATGCCCTGGTGTCCCAGAGGGCCTGCAAGAGCGCCGTGCTGCACCTCCTCTCGGGTTCAGCGTCCGGAGACGAGCAGCTGGCTGAGCTGTTCCCCCTGCTTCTGTCCCTCCTGGCACCCCCCGCTGAGCACTGCCTGCAGCGGCAGCAGTGCAGCGAGGTTATGGGGACGGTGTTGCAGTCGCTGTGTGACCAGGTGGGTGAAGTTGCGCGCCCGATGCCCCCGTCCCCCCCCGGGACCGATCCGAACATGTCCCTCCTTCTCCGCTCGCCAGGACATCTCTCTGGTGACGGCTCCTCCGGGGGAGGGCTGCCTGTCCGAGGCGGAGCAGCTGGCCAACGCTCTTCCGGGGAGGGAGATGATGGCCTCGGTCTGCGACGCTCTGCTGGAGGTCCCGGGGAACGCCGACAGCAGCGTCCCGCTTCTCCTCACCTGCATCAGGACGCTGACCTTCCTCACGGAGCACGACTACGGGCTGTACCACCTCAAAGTGTAAACGGGAGGCCGTCCGGTGTTTGCCCAGTCCGGTGTTTGCCCATCAGTGCCCCGCGCGCCCCTGCCCGCTGACGCTTCTTCCGTGGTTCCAGGGCTCTGAAGAAACACAGCCCGGGGCTGTGCGCTCTGCTGAAGAGACTCGTCTTCCCATTCAACAAGGACTCGGCGGACCTGCTGTCGGCGCTGCTGGACTTCCTCAGGCAGATGGTCAGCACGGAGCAAATGGTGAGCCTGGACGTGCGCGTCCTCAGAAATCCCTCCTAAGTGAGGGTGCAGTGCATGACAGCCTTGCACGTCTTCACCCAGTGCGCTGAGGAGGCCCAGGGCTCCGGCGAGGAGCACGCCTTCGCCCCTTCTCCTCGGCTGCTCAGCGGCTCCGAGATGAAGGCGCTGCTGCAGTGGGAGGAGTCCGAATCCCATCCTCTGCCCACGCTGGAGAAGCAGATCACGGTACGCCGACCTGCCGTGGAAACGTCCGGGGCGGACCGGGCCTCAATGGTAACGCCGCCTCTTTGCAGAAGCTGTGCAAGGAAGACGACTCCCTGGAGACCATGCTGGAGAGCGTGATTGTTCTGAGGCAGACGATGGAGGCGGCCACCGATGCACCCCCCGCGTCCGACGCCGAGCCCACCCTCCCCGTCCCCGAGACCCTGGCGGCCCAGTTTAACCACAGGTACCCGACCCACACAGAAAGACCCTCGCGGCAGAGTCCACCCGGGCGTTCGCTGCGTCCGAGCGTAGAGTCCGCTCCCGTTGCATGCATGCCCCCCGAGATGAGCCGCTGACCTCGGCGATCCCAAAATGCCTTGCTTCAGGGTGGCGGACTCGGGCGGGCTCGGCTCTCTCCTTACTCCAAGCGCAGCCCTCAGGCCAACACCCCGTTGTCGTTATGGCTCTGCCCACAGGACGGTGTTTGTCCTGTCCGAGGCCCTGGACGAGCAGCTCAAGGCGCTGTGGTTCTCTCCCTTCCAGACCGACGACATAGACACCGACCTGGATATGGTAAGCGCGTCGGCATGGCGACCGCAGCAGTGCAAAGGGTTCTCCTCACGCCGCTCGTATTGCGATTGTCTTGTCAATATCGTGGCATCCATGATGGATGGAGATCTTCTCCGGCTGCCACGTTGTTTTCACAGCAGTCCTTAGAAATGTTCACAAAGGACAAAAGGGGTTTTAACGTGCGGTTTATCGGCGGCGTAGAACCGGCGGCCTAAAGCAGACGTCTCTCCCCAGGCCAAGGTGGACCTGGTGGGTTTGGCCCAGGAGTGCTGTCCGGAGCTGGACCTGAAGGCGGAGCTGGAGCGCTCCTTCCTGTCGGAGCCCTCGTCCCCAGGCCACGCCAAGGCACCGAAGGGCTTCCGGCTGGGCAAACACAAGCACGAGACCTTCATCACCTCCAGGTGGGGCCGGTCCCGGGTTCTCCTCACTGTCCTCCGCTCCCGCCGCCGAGTTGTGAACGTGTGCTTGGGTGTGTTCGTAGCGGCAAGTCTGACTACGTGGAACCCGCGAAGAGGGCCCACATCATGGCGGCCCCCCGCGGTCGCGGTGGGCGAGGGGCCTTCGGCCAGAACGTCTCCCGGCCGCACGACATCTTCCGCCAGCGCAAGCAGAACACATCGCGCCCGCCCAGCATGCACGTGGACGACTTCGTGGCGGCGGAGTTCAAAGACATCGCCGCCCCCATCGGCCTCTTGCCCCCCAAACGGCCCCCGAAGAGCTCCCCAAAGCCCCCCGCCCGCGGCCTCTTCACTGGGAACAGGGGCAGGGCCACCTTCCACAGCCAAACCCGCTTCTTCACCCCGCCGCAGCCCAAGGGCGTTCTGCTGTCAGGTGAGGGCCGACCTGCCGCCGCGCTCAGGACCGGGGTGGTTCCCCGGGTCGGCCCGCAGAGGGCACTAACGTGCCGTGGCCTCGCAGGTAACTACACGCGCCGGGAGGGGGGCCGCGGTTCCTCCTGGAGCGGACAGGTTCCTGCCGTCAGCCACAGAGGAACCTACAGCGAACCTCGAGGAGCCCAGAGCAACTTCACACGAGGACCTCTGCCGTCCAGACAGATCCCTGCGAGTGAGTCAACACACACACTCACATTCACACTCACACACACACACTCTCTCACACTCCACCTGAGTGGGACAGCCTGGGGACCAGGGAGGCGCGTTCCTCCCTGCTCCAGGAAGCAACATCCAGTCCAGGCTTGATGCTGTTGGCTGATGTTAGCAGCAAGTGTGTGAAGACACCGGCGGCTGCTTCCTGGAGAAAACTGCACTCCAGCATGCAAAACACACACACACACACACACACACACACACACTCACACTACTTCCAGATGTTCCAAAAAGTTTCTTCTGTTAACCGAACCTGACGCTGCTTCCTCTCCGTCCCCACAGGCCCGTACCGCCTGGCTCCCCGGGATCGGGCCCCGCGGGGCCGGGGAGGCACGGGGCTCTCGTGGCTGAGCGGGGGAGGCGGGGGTGGCGGCGCTGGGGCGGGCGGAGGGGGCGGGGGAGGGGGAGGAGGAGGGGGAAGAGGATCGCAGGGGAGCAAGTTCAGTGCCGGCGGAGGCAGCGGAGGAGGGAGGGGCAGGCACGTGCGCTCCTTCACCAGGTAAACCCACCTGGACACAGACTGAGGCCCCCGGGGGCCGCAAAGGGACCAATCAGAACACTGCCCATACCGTTGCCATGGACATGCGATGGCGGCGACACGGCGTCGTGGCGGCAACCTACAACTTCATGTTGTGTTTTACCCGTGTGAGAGGAGGAGCCCACAATAAAGGTGGTAGAAACCCAAAGCAAGCACCGCCTTTGTTTTCAAGCAGAAACTCATGAAAGTCACCGATGATGGGAAAGACTGAGCGGCTGGATTTCACCATCCCTTCTCAGTCCAGATATCCTGCGCTCAGCGTTCTAGACGTGCAGGAGTCCATCCCAGCTCTCCATCACAAGCATTCACACATCTGGACACATCTGCGTTGACCCGACCACACCTGGATGGAGGGATCTCTCCGTGAGGAACGTCACGCTCAGCTTTGTCCATAACATGTTTATTCCCGTTACACACACACACACCTACCAAAGCCTGTCTAGATCCCTAACCCCCCACCCCCCCAGGTCTGCTCAGATGACCGTGACCTCCCGGCTCTTTCTCTTGATGCAGTCCAAGGTGAGGCTGCGGGTGCCGGCCTTACGCCCGCCCTCGCCCGGCTGAGGAGACGGAGGCGGCTCCGGTGGCTGCGATGAGTGAAGCGAGGGGCTGGAGGCGTGCACGGAGGGTTCCCTCCGCCAGGAGCCAGTCAGCTCGCGCCCTGAGGTCCATGGGCCTTCGCAGAGGTCGTCCCGGCTCTCGTTGGCATACGGGCTCCTGGTGGGCTGCAGGTCCCGCAGGAGCTCCAGAAGCTCTCGTTTCTCCAGCTCTGATTCGGCAAGCTCCTGCCTCCTCAGCCGCTCGGCTCCCAGCAGGGCGCGCACGTCACACATCACACGGGTCAGCTGGCCCTGCGGAGACCAGGAACCAGGTGAAGATCCAAAGACCAGCAGATCCATAGAACCCCTGCCTGAGTTTTAATTTACTACCTTAAAATTGTGGTGACTTTAAAGATCATTCCTTCAGGGGCCTCGGCAAATCACCTGCCTCCATCTAACCCTCAGCCAGTCACCTGTCTATCTAACCCTCAGCCAGTCACCTGCTTCCATCTAACCCTTGGCCAATCACCTGCCTCCATCTAACCCCCGGCCATTTACCTGCCGCCATCTAACCCCTGGCCAATCACCTGCCTCCATCTAACCCTCTCCCTCTCATCCATAAACCTCTCTGCTTCCTGGAAGCTCCAGCCTGAGCGTCCTTCTCCCAAGATCCTCTCCATGCCTGCTCTGTCCATGTCCAAACCATCCGGGTCAGACACCTGACACGTGCTGCCCCTCTGATTCAGGGTCTCCACATGACCCTCCAGCCTAGGGTTCCAGACGGAGCCGACCTGCCGGCAGAGAGGAACCCATGGCTGTTTGAAACGGATGTGTCTGTCGGGCCCCACGGATGTTTGGTGGAAAACGAGCTCCGGGACGTGGAGAGCGTGCCCGGGCCGACAGGTCTGAGCGGAGGAGTCACGGGTGGTTCTCGGCCGAAGGTGCCGACGCGTTACCTTGAGCTCCTCCACCTCGTTCCTCAGCTGCGACTCCTTCTGCACCATGTGTCTCCTCTGCGAGTCCAGCCGAGACTCCATCTCTCGCCGCACCTCTTCCACCTTGCACAGCATCTCCACCCTGAAGGTCACATTTCCATGTTAGTCCGGTTCTGTTCCGGAGAGCCCGTGGGCGGTCCCGGCTCAGGAGAAGACGGCGGTCACGCACCGGAGCGCCTCCACCTCAGTGCGCAGCTCGGCCACGCAGTCGTGTTCGGCCCGGTCGACGGAGAGGAGGCTGTAGCCGCAGCCATTGCGACACTCCCTGCTGCGGAAGCTGCACTCCAACAGGTGGCCATCCAGCACGCGACGCTCCACCTGAGCGGGACAGCCTGGGGACCAGGGAGGCGCGTTAGAAGTAACATCCAGTCCAGGCTTGATGCTGTTGGCTGATGATAGCAGCAAGCGTGTGAAGACACCGGCGGCTGCTTCCTGGAGAAAACTGCACTCCAGCATGCAAAACACACACACACTCACAGCAAAGAGGCAAGAACCTCCGCCTCTTCCTTCTCTGAACTATGAACTGAAATCCGCTCATCCTGCGCTCAGGGTCCGGGAGGTCCAGGAGCCAATCCCTGCTCGGATTGGGCGAGAGGCGGGGTTTAACGTACGGAGACCTACACCCGTTCACACGTCTGGACCACGCAGGGTGAACCTCCGACATGTTTTTGGACTGCGGGAGGAACCCAGAGGAACCTCATGTAGACATGGGGAGAACATTGAGACTCCACACAGAGAGGCCTGAGGGACTCCAACCGGGGCCCTGGCTGTGAGGGGGAGGTTGGAAAGCAGCTCTCCACCATGACGCGTTATCTGAACATATATCTTTAATTTATCACCAGCATCTTCCACCAGTAACAATGGAAAGACAGGAGGCAGAGCTGGAGGTGGCAGAGATGAAGATGTGGAGGTTCTCTTTGGGAGTGACCAGGATGGAGAGGATCAGGAATGACGGGACGGCACATGGTTGGGTCATGGACAGAGGAGGGAGAGTGAATATATTGGTAGACGAATGCTGAAATTGGAGGTCTAGATGAAGATCAGAGAGAAGTTGTGTGGCGGTTGTGAGAGAGGAAATGAAGAGAGGAGGATCCAGAGAATAGATGGAGAAGCTGGATTGGCTGTGGTGACCCCTGAAGGGAAAAGCCCAAAGGAGAACAAGAAGATCTTCCATTCTAAACAAGCTCCCACAGGAGTCCAGGGAAACCTGACATGGCATCTTCTGCCTTCTCCCTCCTCCTCCCGGGAGACCTAAGTCCTGGTGTTCCAGGTCAGGGGTCTCATATCTGCACAGCACAGCAACGGGAGAGCGCAGCAGTCGCTCCGTGCACCTACTGCAGCTGCAGCAGATCAACGCTCCACCTGCCAACGACAGCGCAACATCTCACCGAGGACCTCGTCTGCTCCGACACACTCATGAAAGAATGATGGAAAGTCGACCCCGGTCGCTCCCTCAGGTGTGCGCCGTCGCCACGGCAACGGAGGAGACACCTGTCGCTCCCGCCCCAGGGTGTGACGTGGTTTGTGGAGAAGCGCTGCAGCTGAGGCCTGAAGGTTCTCCTCACCTGAGTTGGGGCAGGAGATGAAGGCGAACTCGCACTCGTCCTCGTGGGAGTGCAGCGTCTCCAGGGAGCAGAGGGCGTCGCAACCCTGCGCCGCATTCACGCAGCGGATCTGCAGCCTGTCCAGGTCGTTCCTCATGTACCTGGAATCACCGAGGGAGGACTATTTCAGAGGGCCCGGGGCTCCGGGGAGCCACCCGCGGAGACCCGGCCTCACCTGTATAGCGGCTTCAGGCCGCCCACGTCCAGCGGCTGCCTGTCCTCGGGGCAGGAGCGGTGATGGAGCAGCCAGCTGCTGATGCAGGCGCTGCAGTAGGCGTGTTCGCAGGGGGCCTGCAGGGGGCGCTCTAGCACGTCCCGGCACACGCAGCACAGGAGCCCCTCGTTCACGTAGCCCACGAACCTCTCCAGATCGTAGCCCATCCTGGAGCCCCGAAGAACTTTCTCCTTCACACCCAAACAACAGCGTTAGCGTGTTCTTCTGTGAACCATCTGCTCTGAGAAGAATAATCCCACCTGGCAACTTCCTGATCCTCCACTCGATCCTCCTCGGGTGATTTCTAGGCTCTGACCTTCTGCATGCTCGCTCCGCGAGGGTCTCCTTACTCTCAGAGCCCTCCCCTACCTTTGGGAGCAGGTCTCCATAGCCAGGTCTCCTTGGCAACGGGGGGCGGGGGGGGGGGAGACAGCTGTCAGGCGAGGCCGGAGACGAATGAGACGGAATTACACGGAGCTGGAACATTGAAATCCCCTCCTTACCGATGCGACCTCCGGGACCCCCGCTCTCCTCCGACCGTCCGCCTCTCCGCACGGCCCAGCCGTCCCTCGGTCCCGCTCTTCCCTCTCCCTCTCTGGAAGTGGGGATTATCGGGGATTACGCTCTCTCCCGACCTGATGGGATTACAGACGGCGCAACATCAGATGACGAGGGAAATCAAAGGGCAAACCTCTGGACTGGTCCCTGCCTGTTCACCGTGTCCTGCGCGGCCAGGAAGCTTCGGATCCGTCCAAACGGGTTAAAGTATCAATACCCACTGAGTGGAAATACTCCACAGATGAAGAAGCTCGCAGGAAAACAAGAGCAATCACAAAGAAATACTTGTCAACAACTGCACATAAAGACAAGGAAGGCTGTGTTGAGATTTTATCTAATTTCTGCCATTGCTGCGTTTTCATGACTGTATGATTTGAAAACAATGAGAAGTGTTGAGCAACCATTCAGCCTATGTTAAAGTAATCTGTCATTAGGAATGTAAGAAGCCTCCCCCCTCAGCGAGCCTCTGAGCAGCAGCTCACCGGAGCAGCAGGCAGTAATTTAAGGCAATAAAGATTTATTTAAGGGTTCTCTCGTCTGCGGCCGTATACAATGTTATTTCTTTCATTTATTTGCTGTTATTTCATGACGAGGGGGCAGGAGTCCATGGCAGTGGCAGCATCAAGAAGACAAAAAAAGAGATAAAATACAGTAAAATATGAACAAGAGTATAGAAAAATTAAAAAGCAGTTCCTCATCAATAGCAGCCTTTGGACATGTAAGGTGCGCTCGATTTATTGTTTATTGGTCGAAAGACAGCAGAAAATGTATGGGGAAGTCTCCGACCAGACAGGCTGACACGACAAACCAAGAAGCCACCCTCGTGAGGACCCGCCCACCGCTGGCGCTCCAGCCAATCGGGTTGCAGAGCGTCATTCCGCGGGAGAATCGGAAAGGCGAAGCGATTTGCGAGCCGAAGCAGTGCGGCGTCTATCACATATAATCCTTTTTTGACGTATTTCTTCAAATCGTAGTTTAATCGCCTCGTCGTGTTTCCTCGCTAACTGAAGGGAAGTCGAGCTGAGGTCCTGCCGGCGAGATTTCACGACTGTTTCTCTTGCGAGTGAGTGAGTTAGCTAACTCGGTCGCGAGCTGGCAGAGCAGGTAAGCTAGCGGTGACAACAGGCGAAGCCGGTGTTTAAAGCGGAAATAAAAATTAACAGCTTATAACGTAATGTCACGGCTTTGAATTGGTAAAAGAAGTTGTATTTATATGACTGGACCAATATATGATTTAGAGGGAAGAGAAAGCGAGTTAACTTCAGCGCATCGGAAGGAGGGTTCTCAGTCCACCGGCGGCTCCCAGCCCTGGTAAGGCACCCCCGTCTCCGCCGCCACGACGCTCGGATGTGTTTTCTCTGCTTCTTAACTGACAACATCGAATTCTACCGCGTTGATAAACCAACCTATCCCATGTGGTCCTGCGGAGAGAGGTCTGGAGGCTGCCACACCCTTGGGCTTCACACCTGGCCGCTAACCGCAGTCCTCTGAAAGCTGTGGAGGATGAGGCGTTCCGGAGCTCCCAGCCAGCTCTTGGGTAACACCTCGAAGAAGCCCCGCTTTGTGCCTCCAGGAGCGAATTCTCCATGTTTGGCACCAGAATCCATGGCTTCGAACCATGCCCTGAATAAGGTAACCTGCGCGGCACGTTTATTGAGAATAGATAATATATTCTTGTCACGGCCCCACAGTGGGAAACTTCAACCACTCTCAGCAGAAAGTGGACCGTGCAAGAAAACAAAAATAACTAGTGCAAACGAAAAATATAAACAGTATTGAGGTGGTTCAACGAGTTGCAGCGAAACGACGTCTTAAAGGGTAACGTTCCCTTCACCCTGTTTGAGCTTCTCCTCCACGCTCCTGTTCCTTCAGGTCCAGAGAAGCCTGGCAGCAGCGGCTGGCGGGGAGCCCGTCGGTGACGCCCGGCCCGGCCCTGCTCTTTCCAGGGCTCTGGCTCGGGTCCTCGTGGCCACAGAGACCAAAGAAAATGATGCCGTAGCAGGAAACGTACACCCGGAGGAGGACGGAGACGGAGGTGAGCCCGCTCATTTCTGCTGCTTTCCAGTTTCCATTGCTCCGTCAATAAGACGCCTCTCATCGCATTCATGCACGGAGGGGAAAGTCATTCCTCAGGAACTCAGTTTCCTGGAATGAAGAAATAGATTTTCAAGCTTGTTACACATTGATTTCCGTGCTAATCATTAAACCCCGGGTTGAAGTCACCCCTGCAGAGCAGAACATCGTTTGTTCTCTGACTGGGACACGTACTGGAGGTCTTTAAAGAGCCCGGGATGATCTCAGCCCCCTCCTACCATTACTGCGGGAGACTCTGCTCAGCTGACACTGTGAAAAATCCACAGCAATGATCTTGAATGTGTCAGAGATGTTTTTACACCTGAGCAGGAAGTGGAGTTTGACTCCTGGCCTGTAGGGCCAACAAAGGATGGTTGCATCTTTGGCATCTGAATCTGCTTGGAGGTCGGATATAATAAACAGTTAGAAATGAGTGGTGTCAAGTCAGAGCTCCCAGAAGCGTGGTCCTCAGCTGGATGCTAAGCTAACCGCGCCTTCTCTTGTTACTCTATGATTGGCTTGTTGCTGAATGGTAGTGTGTGCTACGTGGGCCTTTGCTTTGCCTTCTCCAGAGGTTTGTTTCCAGTGGCTCTCCTGCTGCCTCCAGGTTTGGATGCAGGAGTCTATTTCAGATTAGCACCTCAAACACAACGCCGGAGAGTAAGAGTGGTGGCAAGGCTTTCAGGCCCCCAAGGAGAGTGTGGTCTCTCTTGAGCAGAAGAAAGCCACCGGATGGCGGTGGGCGTGGAGACACTCGCACTAGAGAGGGGAATTTAATGAAAGTAAGTGGTCGTCGCTGCCGAGATGAGCAGACGTGCTGTTGAGAGCACCATCACGCCGAACATCAACCGTTCCCGTATCCAGCCCTGGAGGTGCAAAGATCTCGATGGGGAACCCAAACATCAGGCGTTCAGTTGGGATTGGAACGCCCGCTAGAAGTCTTGACCTGCAGTCAAGTGAGACTACCGGCTGACGGTGTTGGCCGCTGGGACTCCGGTTCGCAGGAGTTTGTCGGTATTTATGACTCTTCCGCAGATCGGGCGCCCCCTAGCGGACAGAATGCAGCAGCGTCCGCCTCACGCCAGGGGGCCACGTCCGCTTCTTTGACCCGGTCCACGGCCGGTTCTGGTGTCCGCTCAGGCCGTGTGAGGTGTGTCGTGCCCCCCCGTGGGTGTTCGCGGGGGTGGGGGGAGGGGGGTCCTCGTTGTCTCCATGCCGGCGGGGACAAAGGGACAAAGCCCGCCGCGGCTCCGGCTGGTGCAGAGCAGCGGCGCTGGGCTCCGGACATCCCCGGGGGGATCCGCCGTCCGCGGCGTCTCTGCAAGGAGCAACTAGTGCCGCGCGTTTCAACGTCGACGCGCGCGCACACACACTGGACGTGGTGGTTTCCCCCTGCTGTTCCGCAACGTTGTTATTGATGCAAAGCTTTTCTCCTTTTTTGGGGGGGGTTGCTTTTTTTGGCACAGCATTCGCGTCACCTTATAGAAAGGAGCCCCCCCGCCGTCCCGGTCCCCACCCCCACACACTCCCGCTCCCCCGCGGGGACGCGCAGCGCGCACCCAACAACCCCCAACCCCCAACCCAGTGAGTTAAGCCCGCGCTACAACCGAGCATCTCCCCCTCGGAAAATAGACTCCTGACCCCTAATAACCCGCGGTGCACGCCGTGGGTGTGTGTGTTTGCTGTGTGTTGTGTCGTGCGTGTTGTTGTTGTTGTTGAGGCGGCATGGCTGCGCTGTGCCCGGGTTGGGGTTTAGAGAGACCGAGCTGTAAGTAGGTCGGGCCGGGTTTAAGCGGCTTAGCTACGTCAGCCTAAGCTGGGAGGAATTCATCCAAAGCCCTGCGCGGTAGGCGGGGGCCTAAGCGAGGCTGGCCTAGTTAAGCCTGATTCTTATTGTGTGCGGCGCAGCCTGTTTTTATTGTGCCACCGGGGCTGAGAGGAGCCCGGGAGAAGTGTGAATCCACGCACATGTTACAGACGCTCCACGTTTGACATGACGAGGAGGAAGAGCGGGGGAAATGAGCCGTCCGAGGGGGTCAGGCCGCCGCTAGCTTTGTCCTCGCCTGGCCCGACGCTCCGACGGCGGGGAGGAACCCAGGCGGGAGGACCGGGGAGGCTCGCCGTCTGGTAGCCGAGCTGAGATGGCGTCCGGTTCGGCGTTCCCGTCCGGCACGGTGGGCAAAGCCCGCTCGTCCAACTTCACGCTGTCCGAGAAGCTGGACCTGCTCAAGCTGGTGCGCCCCCACATCCGCATCCTGGAGGAGCACACCAACAAGCACGCCGTCATCGTGGACAAGAACAAGTGCTGGGACACGGTGGCCGAGCAGTACAACGCCCTGGGGGGGGACAGGCCCCGCCGCACTGCCCAGGGCCTCCGCACCCTCTACAAGAGGCTGAAGGAGTCCGCCAAGCAGGAAGTCATGCAGCGGCGCCACGCCCAGCCCGAGTACCGGGCCAGCATCTCCGAGCCGACCAGGAGGATTATGGAGATGATCCCTCACCTGTTCCACCACGTGCCGATCCAGGAGAAGGACCAGGCGCTGCACAGGTACGGCGAGACACGCGCTGCACCCCCGAGCACGTGCATAGCCTCCTCTCCGTCCAGATGTTTACCGCAAACAGGGACGTGTCGACCGCTAATGGAAGTATTTTGCATGTGGCGTTTGTGGTGTGGAGAGGGGGCGGCTGCAGACGAACGACCTCCGCAACCTCCGGTCCCGGCCGGACAGTTTAAAAGTTAGTGTCCCGTGAGGGCAGCTCCTTCTGACCCCTCCCCCCGTCTCCAGGTTGATCTACAGCAAGCACGGCTCCCCCACGGACCTCCCAGGTGGCAGCTCCTCCCTGGCTGGCCTCCAGGACTTCTCCACGGCCGCCCCCCACGAGGTGGTCCAGCTGGACGGTGAAGACGACGTCAAACCTCCGCCAGACCTCCCCGCGTTCTCTGTGCGGGCGGCGCCGGAGGCGGAGGCGGACCCGGGCGGCGTCCACGACTACGAGGCGTCGCCATCGCCGTCGCCGTCCTCCATCAACGTCCCGCTGTCCGCCTCGCCGCTGCCCCCGCGAGACAGCCTCTACCCCGGAGACATCTACTCCCACCACCACCCCGAGAGGCTGCGCTCCCTGCACCTGGCCAGGGAGGAGCACGAGCTGGTCCTGGCCAACCACCGCAAGGTGGCCATGTACCTGGAGGAGAAGAGGGAGGGGCTGAAGAGGAAGCAGGAGCTGGAGGAGGAGCTCCTGAGGGCCAAGATCAAGGTGGAGAAGCTGAAGGCGGCGCGGCTGCGGCACGGCCTGCCTGTCCCCCTGTGACGGCCCGCGGACGCCGTCCAACACTCTGACACCAAGCGGGGAACTCCCCGAAGTTCAGAGGTTCAGTAAGGGAATATCTGTGACCACTTGAGAGAGAGCGAGAGAGAGAGCATCCAGCGGAGCTGCTGACCTCCGTGGTTCAGGACGGTCCCCTTCTCCTCGTTCTTCTGCAGCGGAACAAGCAGCCTCCACCTGAGGTGGGAGGACTGAGCAGCCCCGAGGAGACATCGGCTGATGAATTGTCATGGAAGCCAAGGTGTTTTGTTTTTCAGACTTTCTTGTTGAACTGTCACAGCGCGATGTGTCAGATTCCACGGGTGGGTGAACCTGAGGTGGGGGGGCGCAAATATTTGAATCCACGGTACGAACTTATTCAGCCTTCTGGAGTCCTGAGTCCTTCCACCAGGTCTCGTTTGGTTCCTCTGACCTTCTACCTTGAAGGTAACAGTACAAAACATAAAGAGGTTCAGAGGTTCAGCTTTATCACAGCCATCCCACCTCCATGTTCTCCTTGTGTCTGCGTGGGGTTCCTCAGGGTTTCTCCCACAGTCCAGACACATGCAGGTGCTTCATGGAGACCCTGCGCTGTCCAGAAGTTTGAGTGAGAGGGCGAATGTTTGGACGTCTCCGTATGTGGTCCTGTGATTGGTCCAGGTTAAGCCCCACCTCTCACCTAGCCATAGTTGGGATAGGCTCCGCCCCCCTGCCAGCATGGTGCAGATGATGAAGGGATGAATGAAAAACTACTTTACAAGAAGGACCATCAGGAAGGTCTCGTCCGCTCAGTGAACAGTTGAATGAGCAGCTGACTGAGGACTCCATCTTCTGCCGCGCTGTTTCTGATCTCCATCATGGATTGTGTTGTTCTCCTGTTTCTATTAAAGAGGTTCTTCTTCTACTGCTCCTGTGGTTTCTAGAAGGCTGAGCGAATGGCTGCCTCAGAAAGAGATATGTGTTTGTGTGTGTTCCAGCTGTTGTGCGACAGCGTCCCCTGGTGGCTGTCTGTCCGCATAGGCCGCGGTTGTATCTGCCCCCTCCCCCCCTGCACTGATCTCTATCTGCATCTCCTCACCTTCCAGGTGCGCCAAGCCCCTGGTCCCCAAAGACCCCGCAGACGCCCCAGCCCACTGTCACCACAGTGACGGACCGGCGCTACTTCAGCGTGATGTGGTGCAAAGCCAGCAAGAAGAAGCACAAGCGCTGGGAGGGCGACGCCGTCCTGGTGACCAGGGGACACACGGCCACCCTGAAGGACATGGAGGGCAAGGACATTGGAAAGGGTGAAGGCCCTCACGCTGGTCGGAGGAGGAGGAGGATGAAGATGAAGATGATGACGGATGTGTTTGTGTGTCTGCAGGAAGTGGCTACAAGGTGTCCGTGCTGGCCTCCCTGTCGGAGGGCGAGACCCTGACCATCGGTGGGAAGGAGGTGGAGGTGATGGGGGTCATTGCTGCCGAGGACTTTGCCAGGGGACGCTGTTTCCAGGAGGCGCAGGCGGAGGAGCCGCCAGGAAAGGCGGCGCCTCCTCCCCCTCGCAGCTGTGCGTCCAAACCCTTCTGCCCTCCGACGTCTCTGGGCCGAGCAGAGAACCGCCAGTCTGGACCGGAGGAGGAGCCAGCCCAAAGGCCCCGCCATGACCCCCGAGCTCCGGGTACTGTCTTCCGTGCTCACGATGTTCCTCAGAGCTTTTCTTCCCCTCATTCTGTTCGACTCCTTTCACGAAGGACCTGTGTCTTCTGGATCTCCTCTGCAGGCGCTCTGGTGATGCCCCGCCCCTCCACCAGCCACCAGTGGTCCAACAACAAGGCGGGGCTCCCTGTGCTGGACGTGGTGGTGGACCCCCACCTAAGCGCACGCCTGCGCCCCCACCAGAGGGACGGCGTACTCTTCCTCTACGAGTGTGTGATGGGGATGA
Source organism: Fistularia tabacaria (assembly GCA_901007705.1). NCBI lineage: Eukaryota > Metazoa > Chordata > Actinopteri > Syngnathiformes > Fistulariidae > Fistularia > Fistularia tabacaria. The sequence goes on from CAAKHD010004276.1 coordinate 25,675, forward strand.
GGTGATGCAGCCGCTCCGCCTCTGACCTTCACCACCATCACGACCTTCACCCGGATTCAAACTAGCCTTCGTGTGTGTGTCAGGGTGTCGGGTCGCTGCGGCGCCATCCTGGCGGACGAGATGGGCCTGGGGAAGACCCTCCAGAGCGTGGCACTGAGCTGGACCCTGCTGAGACAGGGGCCCTACGGGGGCCGAGCCGTGGCCAGGCGGGTCCTGGTGGTGGCCCCCGGCAGCCTGGTGCACAACTGGGCCGCCGAGTTCAACAAGTGGCTCGGCCGCGAGAGGATCGGCGTCTTCGCTGTGGACCAGGTGAGGGAGGGGACGGCGGGTCCTGGAAGAGACCCGAGGGCCTTCGTAGCCTCCTTCGTAGTCAGGCAGTTGCATCTGAGTGGGCGTCCCCGTGCAGCGGTGGTTGGAACTTGTAGCACAGCCAGAAGCTCCCTGCTCGGACTCCCACAAGAGGCCCTGCTGTGTGGAGTCTCCACGTTCTCCCTACGTGGGGTTCTTCAGTGTTCCTCAGGGTTCCTCCTACTGTCCAAACACATGCAGGGGGGTCATGGAGACCCTATGATCTGTGAAAGAATGAATTATTCTCATTTGTTAGAACGTTCAGTTTGTTCAGAGCACAAAGAACAAAACTGGCTAAAATGGAGAAGGGAGCTCCTGTCCTGGAGGATGAGGACAACCTCTGAACCTCGGTTGGGTTTTGTGTTTTTCACTTCCTGCATTCTCTTTGAAAACCCCTCCACCTCCCAGCTGCTTGGAGAGTAAAGCTTTGCATCTGTATACATCTCCTCTGCATCCACAAACACCTCCATGCAAGTGTGTGTGTGTGTGTGTGTGTGTGTGTGTGCGCAGGACCACAGGATAGAGCAGTTTGTGCTGTCTCCTCTGCACAGCGTCCTGGTGATCAGCTACGAGATGCTGCTGCGCTCCCTGGAGCAGGTACGGCGTTGCTCTTTGCAGATCTCCTCCAGGTGCCTGCAGAGCTATGCTGAACTGAGGTGTGTGTGTGTGTGTTTGCGTGTGTGGGCATTGGTGTGTTCGGGCCCTCAGGTGCAGAAAGTGGAGTTTGGCCTGGTTATTTGCGACGAGGGTCACCGGTTGAAGAACAGCGGCATCAAGACGTCGTTAGCGCTGAGCAGCCTGGGCTGTCCGCGCAGGGTGCTCCTGACGGGTAGGTGGCATCCGGCGAAGCGTCCAGCGATGGGCGCAGGCGGGACAATTGACAACCCCCCCCCCCCCCTCCCGCATCTTTTCTGAACCCCCCGCAGGAGATGACAAGG